>BMAW01002564.1:0-53683 GCA_019974015.1 Nephila pilipes | reverse complement strand
CACACACACATTTTCATTCTGCCGCTGCTATATAAGGCGGCGGCGGCGGCGCGTCGATGCTCTCTTTGAAGCTGGCTACTACCACCAATATTAAATATCTGAAGCCGTCGCTCTACTCATATTTGTATATCGGCCGCTGAGATACAACCTGTCAGTGCTGGATACAGGCAAAAGCCGTAAGAGTTCTGTAGACGAAGAGAAAAGTAATTTTCTAACTTAAAAAGGCGTCGTATGATTTTATACTGACTGCATGCAATGCGGATTTGTGGATTTGTGGTGAGCAGAAAAGCTCCATGATCATTCCTGCCAGACTAGAGTGGTAGCGAACTCTTATCAGCGAGTTTAAAGCGTGAATGGGTATAAATTAAGCCGAAAATGGTATAAGAAAACAAGAGTGATTTACGAGAGAAATGGGAAATAATTGTGTCGTTCGTTGTTGGCGAGAAACTACGCGAATGCATATATATATATATATATATATATATATATATATATAAAGGTTAAAAGTGAATCAAAAAAAACCAATCATATATATCATATGCAAAATAATAGTATAATTGTTAACATTCTTAATTATTCTTTGTAAAGATATTGTAGTCATATTGTCACAGTAGAAAAGCATTATATATCTATACATTTTACCTTGAATTTCAAGTAAATCTTTTATAATGAAAAGCTTCTATTAATCTTGTTTAATGATATTTTCTAGCTCATTATTGATTATGTTAGATGAATAGGATGGTTAAATACCTCTTTGTTCCACTTTGTATGCATTCTGATAAAGAAAAACTAATTATATTCCTCTGTCTTTTGCCAGCCAAAAATAATATTAAGAACCATTTATAAAAACGACATTTGAATGATACTGATGAAAACTGTCTAGAATCAAAAGTCAACTCTGAGAAGAAATGTCTTATATGTCTTTATTAGCTAGTTAGTAAGAAATGAGAAAATTCTTTTGGTTCCATATATATTCCATGAATTTTTTTGTGATGGATATCTGTGGATTGTTTTAAAACAAACTATCAATCTTACTATCCACATTCATTTTACATTTAAGCAGTAATTAATAAAAATATATCTATTGGGAAAAACTTCTATTTTCAAAATAATCTCAAGACTTTTCCAAGCACAAATTCATTAGGCTGCTCTATATGCAGAAAATAAAAAATAATTCCACTGTCTAACTTTGACTTTTTCATGCACTCAGGTATAAAATCTGTTATTGAATGTCTATGACGATCATATTGGAAGGTGCGAATGGATTATTTCGCTGAATCTAAAGCCACATGTTCCAGTTTGCTGTTAAAAAATAACACCGAAAATACGAGTTCCTAAAATACGGGTTTTCAAACTTGGTAATATATTTTTTTTTTTATTCTCTTTAAATTTGAGTAATAATTTGTTTGACAACAACATTTATTTGTCTTGAAGATGGGGAAGCAATGTTACAAATATGAGTTGATGCTTCCTGCAACACTTTCTTTAATGTGAAAAGATAGATTTTAAGCAGAGATGGCCAGCTTGGCGGCGCTTGCCAAGTACGGGCGGTGTTCGTACTTTAAAAAGGCCAGTTTACTACGCTACTTTTGCCACGGCAGCAATGGCTGCTACCGGCGGCAATGGTGCGCTTTTACGGCAAAGCGGTAGCGAAACGCTACTGGCAAAAATGGCAGCGCGCGGTAAAAGGCTCTACGCGAAAAGTGCATGTTTTGTAACGCAATTTTTTTACGCGCGTGCTTGGCGGCGGCGGCTTTTGCGCTACGGCTTTTGTACGGCGCTTAAGCAATGGCGTTGCTTTAGCTGTAAATGCTAAGCGGCTCTACGGTAGCTGCCTGAATCTTAATTTTTAACATCTTAATAGAATATATTTATTGTCTACTTTAATAAATTCACGTTTGGTTTTTACATTTTAGTTGTGAAAAGATGGTATCATTCTCGTTTTTTGAATGCTTAGTTTTTCAAGGTCGAGCAGTAAGTGTAGAGTTTGGATACTAAATTAAATTGAAATTTACAAAAGAAAGAATTGGATCTTCTGTTGTTTCATTATATCCATATCAAAGTCCAAAATACAAATACTTCTCTCAACTTTTTTTTATACACCTGATACTTTTGCCACATTTTGATACTTATGTATGTGAAGCTGAATTCTACTGTCGACGGAGGGGAGCGCTTTGATGTACGTCTGATATCATTAAAGCAGTTGTATTTAAAAAATTCGCAAAGAGGAAAAGGTGAAATACGTAAAACATGAATTCAATGGCTGAAACATGTGATTGCCTCTACGCGTGATCCTGACGTCATTTGAATCGAGGCCCACAGCCAAACAGATACAATGTCTGTATAACTGCCAGTACCACCAAGAGAATAATGACGAAAATCCAAAACGCCGTCCTGTCCATTAACTAAGGATACAAATCGCCCAACTGTTTTTCCTCTTGAACTTCTAGCTGCAACAGGGTCACGTTTGATGATGATGCTGTGACTCATCTCAGAAACCTTGTACTTATCTGAGATGATTCTAAAAAATGAAATTAGACAAATGGTGTAGCTCTGGCACTGGTGGCTTAATTCTGCAATTAGTTCTAGGGGGGTGTTCCTCTTGAACACTTCTGAGAAGCTCCAGATGATCAGAATAATTGAGAAATATAATCTGATATGTAGAGGGAAAGCTAAAAAATGCATTGGCTGCGCAAAGAAAACTGACATTATAAAAACTAAGTAAGAAAGAAAAGAATATATCATTGTTGAATCGTAATACATGTAGAAATGTTTAATGAATAAATTAACCGGAACTGCGAGAGGACATTATTGGTGGATTGCAGACAAGAAAATTCAATGTGACTTCAAAGACTAGATAGAGGAGAAATTGATTAATAAAAAGTGGAAACGTATAAGGTAAAGGAGAGCAATGTATAATTGTCTTGTTAGTGAACTTTTATGTGTTAAATTTCAACTTTCAGGCTATCGAACTCGTGTTACATACTCACTTTCTAGTGACCTCTAAAAATGCTAGATTCTGACACAATTAAATGTGATTACCAAAGGCTAAAGGTCGGGAAAATATAGTACTAACTAAAATTCATTATTATATATCACAAGTTATACACTATACATCTGATTAGAGCGAAATTCCTATATCACAATAAGAAATGCTTACTGTCACAGATAATTGCACCTTCAGAAAGAAGATGAAAACTCTGCCCAATGAAATTGTAATTCTTTGAAAGATAACATATTAACGTCTACAAAGTGGACCAATCAATATGTGTTACGGATATACCCACACTAAGCATTCCTTAAATAGCGTTCAGTCGGCGAAGCAAGTAATAATGCTTTGAACTCAATTGAAATCTATCTGAATTGAAATTAACACTTTGAGAACGATAGCCATGAACAGCTTTACTTTTAAAATCCATTATCTTAATACATGAAGGCCGATGGCATTTCTTGAATTGACTGCATTTTCAACTCATCAATAGGATTCTGCTATTTCAAGAATTGGAACAAATATCTCATTAATCGCACCAGAAGATACTGGCACTAGAAAGATATCGAAGAAAGGTCTAAGTAAAGCAGCTAAGTTGTTGCGCGCGGCACGGCGACAGTATGCGGCGCGCATCGTGCACCATCCAGAAAAAGCCAGTGTCACATATCACGATGACCCATGTTTTTAGATTTTGTCTCTACTACTACAAAAACGTCGCCAGAGACTGTAATGACATCATGAAAAATCCAAAGGTTGGCCATCTCTTAGGGAAGTTGCTTCTTTTCTTGAAGTGATGACTAACGCATCCGTAGTATGGAGACAATGCCTGTCAGCTCCAAGATAACGATTGCTGTCACTCGTCGCACTTATCTAGACGCAGAATAGTAGGTATGGTGTGATTTCGCACTGACGCCCTCATCACCATGGTCTTAGCGGGAATTTGATGGTCCTAAAGTACGCTAATGAGTAACCCTTCAAGAGAGTGAGCCATTCTTGTGAGGCCCATTAAATCAGTCGATATTTAACAAGACAACGCTCGTGTTCATACTAGCAACAGTTCATGTAGCCACAGATGCTAACTGGTCAGCAGCAGTACACAGACTGTAGTGCACTTGAAAAACTCAGTGGAATGCCAAGGTGGTGTTATCGCATTAAGACTCTGATTCCTACACAAAATTTGTAGCACTCCTTCACAAAAATCCAATTTGCATGAGATGAATTAAAATTCGCAGCAATATCTCCACGACTCATGCCGATATGTGAATGCCAAATGCATTAGAAATAATGGTCGGCCCACACTCCTTTGAGAGTTGTGAGGAATTGGTATTCTTGACCATAAAAATTTTCACGCCAGGTTTTAACATACTTGTTCCATCGAGCACAACTCTGCTTCTTAAATATCCTTTCACCGATCATTACCTTTCTAGGTGTGGCCTGTTGCCGAGTGAGTCATAAGCTCCAGACCTGCAGCCAGTCGTGTTTCGCCTAGTGGGTTCTGAGCCCCTAATGCAGTAAGTATCCTCCGATAGCGACTCCGATGCATTTTAAATCTGCCGTAGGCTCAAATTCTTTGGTGATTAGCAGTGAAAAGTTTGAGATAGGACGCCTCTACGTTGTCGTTACATCTGATCGACCTTAAATTACATGAGGTCCGTTCTCCTAGCCCTTAGTTGTTCTCGAAGTGATGCTCCAATGAACAGTCACAACCAAACAATCTTCCTGTGAAACTTTTTTTGATGAAAGTAAAAAAGATAAAAAAAGAAGAAAAACATTCAAAACAAATTTCTAACATCGCATGCTTATATTTGATATGATTTCGCCCATTTATGATCAGGGTAAATTTGCGAAGGTCGTGACACAGCAACTCACAAAAAAATTAAATAATGTTTGCTTATTGCGTTGGAAAAGCAAAAGCTTCTTCAAGTTGAGTGCCGAAACACAAAGCAATTTTTTGATATGAATACTTCCAAATCAACTTATCCAGGGAAAAGACTGAAAGCTACATGAAGGCTGTCATGTATATAGTTAATGTATGCTAGAATGTCGAATTTATATATTATTCTGAAACAAATGCAAAACACATGTGAGAAATTTAGAAACAATTAAAACCTATAATTAATTGTTCTTTCTTGAAAACTTATAATACTAAGTATTTTCTCATTTAAAAAACTCCTTTACTTCAAAAAATTGAGTCATTTTCTCTTGTCCATATAGGATGCCAAAAGAAGTCTAGGCATTTGTCTCTGAGGTCTGTTTTCTTGTCTGTAGTTGAAAGGATTTAAAGCAAAATGGTAACTATTTTTGCTAATAGAAGGCTTGTTACAGAATTAATTTTTTTAATCATATAAATAAATTCTGATCTGTCTGTTTTTGATGAAGTGTCAACGAAGTATTCCTCTGATTATTTTAAGGTAAGAATTTTTCCAGGGGAAAATTTTTTTCTTCAGAACTGCTCATGTATTATTTTCAGTTATGGAGCCACTAGGATAGCCAAAACACCAAAAAATGTTTTTTAAGCCCTTGATCCTTAGTCTTTGAAATCGTTGAGTACAAAACTTGATGTTTTTTGAATGGAACACTTTACATTCGTGTAAATTATGGGAGGAGAGGATATAATCGGTCTGGGACTTTGAGGAAAGAGGGTTTCTGATCAACCTTAAGTTTTCTCAAAAGGTCGAATAACTTGAATTTTACGCAAACTTGTGAAGAAATGAGAAAACCCAATTGATAAATTGGTGAAAAGGTTTCAAAAAATGATGCAGGAGAAGAAGCAAAAGAAAGAAGTTTTACATTGAAACAAGAATTAAAAAGAGGTACATATTTCAGTCTATCAACTCTTCCACTCAAGAACTTGCAACTAGGTAGAATCGAGAGAATCGGAGCACATAAAAAATTATCCAGCCACACATCATCGGAGCCTCTAATTGAAGATAAATTAAGAACTCGCAAGTCTCACTGAAGCTTTCAGATGAAAAAAAGAGAGAGTACTGGTCAAAATTTTAAACCTGTTTGATGTCATCTTCCAAGTCATTGAGAAAAGGCTTAAATTTGATCCAAGTTTGAAAATACAGTAGCTAAACAATTTATTTATGAAGCTTATAAAAAATTTTGAAATCTCCAAAGCTCCTCAAAACAATTTCAGTTTATATATTTATTGATGAAAAATCAGCATATTCCTTTAGAAAGCATAAATATAATGGCTGGATTAATAAACTTTAAAATATGTGTTTATCTGTTAGATGCTATGTTGTTTCCTGGCCAGCCTTTTTTGAGATTATTTTTTTTTTTTTGGCTTTCTAAGCCAAATTTAATCTATTTTAATGAATTAAATGAGTAGCTGTATAAATTGAGCTGAGCATTCTGCAGTAGTGATCTATTCCAATAAGAAGGGCGCATTAGGGAGTTTTCAACTCTATAAGCGCTTCCAGTTACACATAGCATAAGCCCTAAAGTAGGTACCAAACTTTTAAAATCAAGGATGCAAAAAACAAATGACTCCTTGTTAAAAATCATTCCAATTTCAAGAGGAAAAAAAAAGAATAAAAATACCATTATTAAATGATGTAAATATATTTTATAAACTACTCAAAATAATAAATAATTTATACACTCAAACGATATGAGACGTATGACTATTCAGATTTCACACAATGGCTTGATTTGACTGCGAAAAGTGCGGGCGGTAAAATACAAAGATAGAAAAAATAAGTAATAAAAGTTTCTTTATCCCATCTAAATTTAAAAAATTCATTGTTGCACTTTGTCTACCACAATACAAAATATAATAAAATGGAAAATATAATAAAATGGTAAGGTTACATGGGGCTCTTGGTTCATATACTTTTATAAAATATATTTTATAATAGTATATTTTTTAGTGAAGTATACTTAGATTTTATAACATGATTTATTTTATAAAATATATTCTATAAATATACTTAATTTGTAATATTATAAAAAATATATTGAAAAGAAATATTCTATGAAATAATAAAAAAGCAAAAATATTTCTTCAATTATAGTAAATAAAAAAGAAAAATTTAATCTGATCATTGCAGATTTTTTTTTTTTCCATGGCAAAGCATTTTATGTCTGGAATAATTTATCCATAAATGCAACCCATCGTCATCTCTAGGATCCAAACTTCACTTCTGTATCGGTTAATGCATCCAAAAAAACGGGAAAAGATTTGGTCACATAGATAGATAAAAAGATTACGCGCTACGCGGCAAGCGCTGGTGCTGGCAGGCGTTTTTTGCAGTGCGGGCGTGCAGCGATACGGGCGGCTAAACTTTTGAGCTTCAATTAAGGCACAGTTCATATATGAAAATCCCAATTAATTTTTATAATTCTTAAGATCTTACCAACTCTTTTCCAGGCGAGAGAACCAACGGACTCTGGCATGGCCAAAGTAGTGTTCTATGTAAACTTGCTATACTTCTGGCCACAACATATTGAAAAGTCTCAACACTTTGGCTCTGATATAATTTATAATTTTAACATAATCATTAAGTATACTTTTGTGCTTTTTAGGCTTTTTTCTCTTCACTTCCTGCAAGAGCTCTGCTTAGATGCATACAACAATGAGTTCTTCTAATGGAAAATTTTTTTGTTTTAATGCACCGAACACATACAGTTCAGTTTCTTTTCTAAGAATCACTTGCCCATCGTACATAATTTGATGAGTATTACAACTCTAAGATATATCCTTGCTTTTTGAAATAGCTAGAATAATGTATGAAAATTCTTTTCTCTTCCACAGTTGTTCTAGAGCTGGCAGACTTTTGTAAATTCAGTATATCTTCATGAGCAGCTGCTCGTATGTATATATCTCTACAATAATGATCAAGATTGATAATTTGGGCTTATATCTGTAGTTTCATCTAGCTGAAAGCATCCGAACTGTACATCCCTTGAAAATCGTAGTATACGTAGCAGGATACAATCAGTTATTCTAGGCATGGAGCATCCCAAATCATGGCAGTAATCTACATCTTTAACATACGGTTTAATTTTGCTTTATGATCGTATAAGCCTAAGCATCGTTAGAGCACATGGGATAACTGATACACGATTTCCAAAGCATTGTATTCTTACCAAAGTTCAGCGAAAAGGCCTTTTTTTAATTCTTCAACTCTCATTAGGATATTCCTTTAAAGGTAGACAACATTTTTATCGCATACAAATTTGGATGAATGGTTTCCAAAAAAATGTCTTTCAATTTTGAGATATTTAATTTGCTGCTGTTCATCACACGTTTACATTCAAGCAAATCCTTTTATCCATTTTCAATGTCATCAAACGAGGTGTAAAACAAAATTAATGTATTCTTCATTATACTCAGCTTTTTTACGAATGGGTAAATCTACCTGAATTCCTCTGATAACTTTGTCTCTAAGATCTGATTCATTATCACCAGAAGTGAACTTTTTCTGGCTCATGCTTGTAAGAAGTTTATCAGTAAGCATGTCGAATCCAATATTGCTGGCGTAGAGTAATGGCAAATAGAGTTATCAATTATGATATAAAAATAAAAATAAACAATCACTTGCAGTTTGCAAGTGTGACTGCATTTAATGACAGAATGAGGTTAACAGCACTAATATGTTTGATCGGTCTTTGTAGGACGGAATATATAATTGCAACCCTAGGGACGGCTTTATTTCAAATAATCCAGATGTAGGTATCTTCGAAATAGGCCATGAGAGGTAAAAGAAAAAGATGAATAGCTCTCTTTTACATCCATTCCCATTTAGACCTATTAGGAACTTCTCAAACTGAATCATGTACTGAGCATAGCAAAATGCACTAAAGCTCATTTTTTGAATCTCCTGGAATACTAAGAAGCCATGAACTTGTAATTCTCCAAAAAATCACTAAATATGTGGGTTAGATTCTCCACTTGAGTTAAAGAACGGAAACTAATATGTGACCTAATCTGTCCTGATTCAATACTTTGAAGCACGTATTTCTCTATAAAATCTAAAAGATTTCATTCTTATCCATAATATTTATTTATATTTATTTCTATGTAAGCAAATTGGCCTTTAAGAATCTGATTAATATAAAAAATTCAAAGTTTTAATAAAATTTGCTTTGATTAAACAAATAGTGTTCATTTGAGGAACCTCTGCCAAAGTTTCTGGACCCAGTAGGTTGAAGATTCTGACTAGAGACGCATTTTAACAGAGATTGATTAATTCATGAGATTGATCCTTCCCTGATAATTATTGTGGGGTTTGCAAATTTCAATTGCTTGGATTTTTATTATATCATTTAGTCTAGGTTATGAGTATCATCTTTATAGTAACTAGGTGTGAAGTTTATTGATACCAGAATTTACTGATTATGTTCCAATCTAAAATTATTTTCTTCTATAGTATTGATTTCTCTTTGAATATTCTTTGTCTGTATTTGATTTTTTTTTTTTTCGTTAGAGGGTTTAAATGGATTGATTTTAAAGCACCAACGTTAACGGACTCATTTAGTTTGAGTGACCAGGACACATAAACTTGCTTAAAAATATTCCTGAATCTTCAGATAGTGTTATTTTGGTGAGCAGAGATAATAGGGAGTGCATAGACAATGCTTGATACTCACACAATGAGAGGGATCTCTGTTCCTGCCGGCATGGTCACGTAGCTGCCTTTGCAGCAGTAAAGACATCAATATGACGTTAGAGCAACCAACATAACGGGATCCGCCTGCAAAGCTAAAAAACCTGAAATAAACTCTTTCCTGTTTATTGAATACACATGTTAGATAATTTGAAACATTTGTAAGTTCTTTTAATCTTACTTAGTTTTAGTTATTATTTTAAATTCTATTTGATCGCAAAAGTTGTAAAGTTCCATTGAACTATTAAGGCTCCCATCTACGGTCATCTTTGATTTCATGAACGTAATGTAAATCCCATGGAATTTATACTACCATCCCAAACTTTTTACTATTTTATCTCATCGAATACAAGAAAAAAAAAAATACATCCGAAAAGCAAAATATAATGAAGGTTTCTGCTGAATTACATTTTCCAAATTGATTTTTGAAAATACTTTAGAATATTTTTTTTAAAAAAACGAAAACCTACAAATGAATCATTAAGATATGCAAAATAATCAAAATTGTTGGGAAAATACACTACAGAAACTCTTACTATTTATTGCTCTTAGGATACATTCTTTTGCATTCAAATCTGATAAAATATCATTGATCTGAGGATGGTAGTAGATTCCATAGGATTAAGATTTCTTGTCTACAAACAAATGGCTGGTAGATTTGATATCGAAGATTAGATTGCAAAGATTGCGCCGTCCATGGTATAGGCAGATTTTAATGAGTACGGTAAAGTGGTAAAGGTCTTCATGAGAGTAGTGAAGGGATTTCTTTAACCTGGCAAAAGAAACTCAGTTCTATATACTCAGAAATAAAAAAGAAAAATATATGTATAATATCATAAATTACAATGCGTGTGAGTAAAAATTAAATTATTTTACAGTTTACCACATTAAAGGAATAAATAATATATTTTCCAATCTACATAGGAAAACTCGCTAAGCTATTGAAAAGTTTTAAAATAAACAAAACAAACATTTACTCTATCGCTCCTATACTCTGTAGGAATCATAAAACAAAATGCAAGTCTGACTTCAAAACTAACAGCCCTAGGTGTATACGTAAACTTATCAGCTAAAAAAATTATCAATATCGATACTGCACCATTCTTCCAAATAACAGAAAGTTGAAGAAATTAACGCCAATCAGATCACCAATTTGTAAGTTGTCTTAAGGGACAGAATTCAAAAAAATCAAAACAGAGACGGTACAATTTGTATCTTGTTTATCATCCAACAGCGGATCGCAGCCTTGCTCAATGCATTCCAAATTCCAAAAAAAAAAAAAAAAAAAAGCTTTCATTTGAATGTAAGACGGCAAACTTTATGTAACTTTCCAATAGTAAAGCCATATTTAGCAATATGTAACTGAACGAAGCATAACGCCACACACACACACACACACACACATATATATATATATATATATATAAAATGATTGCCTCTCTTTTAAATATTACTATTTAATTAAATATTAAATTTTAAAACATTCGAAGTCAAGTTCAAGTTTAATTACATATTTTAGAGATAGAGCATTTCCACAAGCGAGAGATACAACTCCACCGTTGGATAAATAGTACAAAAAGTCAGAAGAGCCTTAGAGATCTGAAGAGAAAGAATTTTCTTTAACTTGGTGTTATGTTTGCAGCGATTTTTATACTGGATCACGTGTGATGAATGGCGGGATTTCAGGGGATTTTAGGTGCAGACAGAAAGTCTATTAGGGATCATTCCTACAGATCTAGAGCAGTATGAACTCCCTTATCAGCGAGTTTTTAAGAAAGCGTGATTGCATAAATTAAGTTTAAAAAAATGGTATAAGAAAATAAGAGTGATTTACTTTCAAATGAGAGAATGGGAATAATTAGGAAATTAAATTGTTATTATGAGAAACTACTATGAATATATATATATATATATATATATATATATATATATATAAAGTGTTAAAAGTGAATCAAAAACCAATCATATATAATTTATATGCAAAATAATAGTATAATTGTTAACATTCTTTAATTATTTTGTAAATATATTATTGTAGTTTTATTGTTTATTGTGTAGAAAAGCATTATATATTTGTATATTTTACTCGAATTTCACAATTTTTATAATGAAAGCTTTATTAATCTTGTTTACCAGATATTTTCTTTCAGTTTTATTATTGATTACATAGATGAATAGGATGTATAAATACCTTTTAACTATTTTGTGGCGCATTTTGATAAAGAAAAAACTTAATTACATCTTCTGTCTTTTTATTGCACAAAAATAATATTATGAACTTATTTATAAAAATTATTATATTTGAATGATACTGATGAAAACTGGTCTAGAATCAAAAGTCAACTCGAGAAGAAATGTCTTTATATGTCTTTTTATTAGAAGTTTACAGTAAGAAATGAGAAAATTTTTTGGTTTCATATATATCTATGAATTTTTTGTGATGGATATCTGATTGTTTAAACAAACTATCAATTCTATTGATTCACATTCATTTACATTTAAGTGTAATTAAATTAAAAATATATTTGCCAGGAAAACTTATTTTTCAAAATAATTCTAAGATCTTTCAAATAATAAATTCATTAGGCTGCTTCATATGGTAAAATAAAAATAATTCCACTGTCTAACTTCGACTTTTTTTTCATGCATCAGGTATAAAATTCCGTTATTGAATGTTCATGACGATCACATGGAAGGTGCGATCACATTATTTCCGTTGAATTCAAAGCTAACATGTCTTGTGCTTGTTGTTAAAAATAACACCGGAAAAATACGAGTTCCCTAAACATGGGTTTTCTTTCAAACTTTGCGTAATATATTTTTTTTTATTCCTTAAATTTTGAGTAACATTTGTTTGACAACAACATTTATTTTCTTGTCTTGAAGATGGGGAGCAATGTTACAAATATGAGTTGATGCTTCCCTGCAACACTTCTCTTTTAATGAAAAAGATAGATTTACAGAGATGTCACCAGTTTGATATACCATTTGGCGACTTAGCGAGGAACTTGGCGTAAAATTTAATTTTGAAAATAATTAGTTTTGATCAATTAATTTTTACTAATTACAGTTAAATTATCGTATTGTCATCCAAAACAATCGTATATAGAAAATTTCAGCTCAATTGAACTCTTTAAAATGTGAGAAAAAGGCTTTCAAAAATTTTGACCCAGACAAAGTTACAATGTGAATTAAAGAAAACCCATTAATTAGATAAACAATTTCAAATTCAAAAATTAGATAATGTTGTGCTGGCAGTAAAATTATCCCTTAAATGCTATGTTTTAAAAGGCATTGTTCTCTTTTAAATGCAATCCCAATTTTTTGAAATGCTACGTTAATGCCTGATGTAAAGATGTATTTTATTTTTTATACGGCAAAACAATTACATTTCTCTTAAAATTTGTCATTTAATAATTTATTGTTTGCTTTAACTTTAAAATTTGTACTTGAATGTTGGCTTTATTAATTTATTGTCCACTTTAGTAATGTATCGTCTGATTTAATTTTAATACCTTAACAGAATATTTATTGTCTACTTTTAATAAATTACTGTTTGCTTTTACATTTTTAGTTGTGAAAAGATGGTATCATTCTCGTTTTTTAGAATGCTTTGTATTTTTCGAAGGTTTGAGTTAAAGTAAGTGTAGAGTTTGAATAAATTAAATCGAAATTTACAAAAGAAAGAATTGGATCTTCTGTTGTTTCTTATTATAGTCCATATCAAAGTCCAAAATACACAAATACTTTCCTTCAACTTTTTTTTATATATAATCTGGATACTTTTAAGTCAAGTGCATTTTGACACTTATGTATGTAGTTGAATTTCTACTGTCGACTGGAGTGGGGAGCGCTTTGATGTACGTTCGACATTGTCAGCAAAGTTGTATTTAAAAAAAATTCTGTGAAGAGGAAAAGGTGACAAATACGTAAAACATGAATTCAATGGCTGGAAACATGTGATTGCCTCTGTCATGTGATCCTGACGTCATTTGAATCGAGTCTATTAGCTAAACAGATAATGTTCATATAACTGCCAGTACCACCAAGAGAATAACATATACAAGGACGAAAATCCAAAACGCCATCCTGTCCACAACTAAGGATACAATCGCCCAATCGTTTTTTCTCTGAACCTCTTCTGGTATTGCAACAGGGTCACTGTTTGATGATGATGCTGTGACTCCATTCAGAAACCTGTACTTATCTGGAGATGCATCCGAAAATGAAATTAGACAACAGTAGCTCTCCAAGTACTGGTGGGCTAATTTCACAATTAGTTCAGGGGGTGTTCCTGAACAATTTCTGAGAAGCTCCGTGATGACTGTAATCACCAGAAATATACCTGACATGCAGAGGCAAGTTGCGCTATATTGGGCTGCGTAAAGAAAACGACATTATAAAACAAGTAAAGAAAGAAAAGAATATATTGTTGAATCGTAATACATGTAGAAATGTTTAATGAATAAATTAACCGGAACTGCGTAGAGGACATTAGATTGGTGATTGCAGACAAGACAAATTCAAGTGACTAAAGACAGTGATAGAGGAGAAATTGATTAATAAAAAGTGGCGAAATGTATAAGGTGAGTGAGAGCAAGATGTTATAATATTTGTGTTTTCCTTGTTAAGTATGAATCCTCTCAATAAAATGTGTCATAAATCGTCCCCAAACAAATTTCAACCGGGCTTATCGTAAATGGATACCGGATATATGAAATTTTAATACGATACTCAGTTTTTCTTAAAGGTGCACCCCTGCTCAATGAAATTGTATCATTTCTTCTGAAGACCACGCACAAATTATGAAATTCGTGTTTAATATTACCAAAAGGGCATTACCATTAGCGTTGCAGTGGTTGAAAATAAATGAGATGACTTGTTAACTTAAAATGAAAAATTCTATTTGAGTTAATAACTATTTTACAAAGATTTTACATCATTTCTCTAACACATTCTACATTACATCTGCATTTTTCCAGAGCTTCCAATAGAATTCCTCTATTTTCACATCACAAAAAATACGCTTATCGTCACCAGAAGTTGCACTCAGAAAGAAAATGAAGAAAATTAATAAATTGTTTAACTTTTGAAAGATAAACAAATAATTAAACTGTCATAAAAAGTGGAACCAATCATAATGACAGCAAATACGGATATACCACACCACTAAATATCCTTCAAAAGGTTCTCCGAAAGCAAGTAATTTTGATTTGAATCAGTTTTCGGATTTTATTTATCACTTTGAAATTTAGAGGAAATTAGAATTTGAAGAGGAAAACGATAGCCATTGGAACAGCTTTATGCTTTTGGAAAAGTTCGCAATTTACGACTACATGAAGGCGATGGTCATTTCTTCGAATTGCACGTCATATAGGTCGTGCTCATGTTACAGTTTCTCGCTATTTTAAGAATTGGGAACGATGAAGTTATCGCTCACGACAAGTAGGCTCAGGAAAAGATACATGGACTACAAATAGGGATGATCGAAGAATTGTCTGGCAAGAGCAAAGCTTATCAATGGTTACGATTCCGCACGATGTGCGAACAGTGATGCCCTATCTGCACCATCCAGTAAGTGCCAGTACCATTATCAGATGACCCATGCTTTTAGATTTCTTGTCTCTAATACTACAACAACGTCGCCAGAGACTGTAATGACATCATGAAAAATCCAGCGGGCCATCTTTAGGGAAGTCTCGCTTCTTTCTTGGCAAGGATGATAACTGCATCCGAGTATGGAGACAACGCTGTCAAGCCCAAGATAACGATTGGTTGTCACTCGTCACACATTCAGACTGCAGAATATAGGTATGGGGTGTGATTTCGCACGACGCCTCATCACCAATGGTCTTATGCAGAGTGAATTTGATGGTCCTAAAGTACGCTAATGAGGTCCTTCTATGAGTGGCCATTCCTTTTGTGAGCGCCCTTATCAGTCATTTATTTCAACAAGACAACGCTCGTGTTCATACCGTTGCCAGTTCGTAGCCATAGATGCTAATGCCTGGGTCAGCAGCATTGCCAGACCTGTAGTGCACTGAAAACCTATGGAATGCACAGGCCATTTTACTAAGACTTCATCTCTACCACAAAATTTGTAAGACCTTCATGCCAAAATTCAATTTGCATGAGATGAATTAAAATTCCGTTAATAATATCTACGACTTCATGCTACGATATGTGTCAGAATGCATTAGAAATAATGGTGGCCCAACATCTCTTTGAGAGTTGTGAGGAATTTGTATTTTGACCAATAAAATTTGTCACGCTCAGGTTTAATCATTTCTTGTTCATTACGAGCACTAACTTGCTTTTAAATATCCTTTCAATCTGACTATTCCTTCTAGGTGTGGCCGTGTTAGCCTAGTGGTCATAGTCTAGGACTTGCAGCCGAAGTTGTTTTCGTCGAGTCGTGGGTTCGAGCCCTAAATGTCAGTAAAGACCCTCCGTGTAGCGCGACTGATGCACTTTAAATCTGTCGCGGCCCCAAATTCTTTGGTGATTAGGCGTGAAAGTTTGGAGATGGAGGAACGTCCTCACGTGTTGTCGTCATCATCTGATCGGGACTCAAAATTACGAGGTCCGTTTCCAATAGCCCTTGTGTTGCTCCTCAGTGCGACGCTAATGAACAGTCACAACCACAATTCCTTCTAGGTGAAACTTTTTTTTTTTTTTTGATGAAAGTAAAAAAGATAAAAAGAAGAAAAACATTTCAAACAAATTTCTAACATCTGCAGCCTATATTTGATATGATTTCTGCTCATTTGGCGTGGATGTGGGTAAATTTTGGTGAAGGTCGTGACACAAGTAACTACAAAAAAATTAAATAATGTTTCTGCTTAAGTTGGAAAAGCAACAAGCTGTTTCAAGTTGGAAAAGCAACAATAAAGCAATTTTTTGATATGAATACTTCCAAATCAATACTTATCCAGGGGAAAAGACTGAAAGTACATGAAGGCTGTCATTTGTATAATAGTTAATGTATGCTAGAATGTCGAGATTATCAGGTTATTTCGAAACAAATGCAAAACATTGTGCGAGAAATTTAGAAACAATTAAAACTATACTCATAATTTGTTTTTCTTGAAAAACTTTATAATACTAAGGATATTTTCTCATTTAAAATCCCTTTACTTTCAAAAAATTGAGTATTTCTTGCTCACTAATATAGGATGGGTCAAAAGACAGTTTCCAGGTATTGTCTTGAGGTAAGCTTTTCTGTCTGTAGTTGGGAAGGATTTTAAAGTAAAATGGTAGCTATTTTTGTTACTAGAAGGCTTGTTACAGAATTAATTTTTTTTTAATCATATAAATAAATCTCTAGATTCGTCTGTTTTTGATGAAGTGTCACGAAAGTATTCCTCTGATTATTTTTAATGAAGAATTTTTCCAGGGGAAATATTTTTTTTTCAGAACTGCTCATGTATTATTTTCAAGTCATTTGCGAACCTCTAGGGATAGCCAAAACACCAAAAAATGTTTTTAAGCCCTTGATCCTTAGTCTTTTTGAAATCGTTGAGCACTAAACTCTGATGCTTTTTGAATGGAACACTTACATTCTGTGGTGTACCGATGGGAGGCAGAGGATATAAATCGGCCTGGGACTTTGATAAAAGAGGGTTTCCGATCAACCTTAAGTTTTCAACAGGTCGAACAACTTGATATTTTCCACAATAACTTGTGAAGAAATGAGCAAACCCACTGATAAATTTGGGTGGAAAAGGTTTAAAAAATGATGCCAGGAGAAGAAGCAAAAAGTGAAGCTTTCACATTGAAACAAGAATTAAAAAGAGGCATATTTCAGTCTATCGACACTTTCCATCAAGAACTTGCAACTAGGATAGAATCGGAGCAGAAAGTACATAAAAAATTATCCACCTTACACTCATCGAGCCTAATTGAAAGATAAATTGAAGAACTTCCGAAGTCTCACTGAAGCTTTTGATGAAAAAGAAAAGTAGAGAGACCGTAACAGAAATTTTAAACCGTTTTGATGTCATCTTCCAAGTCATTGAAAAAGGCTTAAATTTGATCCGTTGAAAATACAGTAGCTAAACAATTTATTTTGATGAAGCTATAAAAAATTTTCGGAAATCAAAGCTCTCAAAAAACAATCTTAGTTTATATTTATTGATGAAAAATCCAAAAGACATTCCTTTAGAAAGCATAAAAAAATGGCTGATTAATAAACTTTTTAAAATATGTGTTTATCTGTTAGATGCAAGTTATGTTGTTTCCCCGCTAGCCTTTTGAGATTTTTTTTTTTTTTTTTGCTTTCTAAGTCAGTTTAATTATTTAATTTTAATTAAATTATAGTTGTATAATTGAGTTGACATTTCGTGTATAGTGATCATTCCAATAAAGGGCGCATTAGGGAGTTTTCAACCCCCTATAAGCGCTTCTCTAGTTACAATATAGCATAAGCCCTAAAGTAGGGTGTCCAAACTTTTTAAAATCAAGGATGCAATAAAACAAATGACCTTGTTAAAAATCATTCCAATTTCAAAGAGGAAAAAAAAGTACGGCATTAGGATGTCGCTACTTTTTAGAAATGTTACTTTAAAAGAAAGAATAAAATACCATTATTAAATGATGCAAATATATTTATAAATCACTCAAAATAACAACACTTATACAATTTCAAACGATATGAGATTTAAGTGATCTTTTCAGATTTCAATAATAATGGGTTTGATTGACTGGTTGTATAAATGTCACACTAGAAGGAAAATGAAGACTATTGGCGTCGGACTTTGTAATTTTGAGCCTCGATCAAGTGACGAGGTTGACATTTGAGCTGGCATTTCCGTCTCAAAACTTCCACACCTCACCAATTCAATCTCAATAGATTTGAATCCTAATAGATTTAACGTGCATCAATCTCGGCTACATGGCAAGTATTCAGTGGTATCAAGGCTCGAACCTACGACTCGACGGAAACCGAGGGCCGGCAGTGAATCCGCGACCATTTAATAATAATGGAATAAATAAATAATAAAATCTACGCATATCACTTCTAAATTTCCCAGACTCTTGCGTTTCTTTGTCTTAATATTAATCATCCTTGAAAATTCTGCCTTGTAACGATATGACATGGAAAATAATAATGTATTTAGTGCTTTTTTTTTTTTTTGTTAGACTGGAGCAGGGGTGCTCAACCCTTAACACTTTGGGGAACCTTTTGAGCTTACAATTTTCTTAAAGGAACCTCTTGATCAAAGAGCAGAAAAAATAAGTAACAAAGCTTTATCCTACTCAAATTTAAAAAAATTATTGTTGCATCTTTGTTTTATCACAATACAAACATAATAAATGGTAACATAATAAATGGTAAGGTTGCTAATGGGGTTTCTTGGTTTTATATACTTTATAAAATATATTTATAATAGTATATTTTTTTAAGTAATAATTATATTTTATAAATATGATTATTTATAAAATATATTCTATAAATATACTTAATTTGTAATATTATAAAATATATTGAAAGAAATATTCTATGAATAATAAAAAAGCAAAAATATTTTCAATTATAGCAAATAAAAAAAGAAAAAATTTTAACTCGACTTGGCTGTGATTTTTTTTTTCCATGGCAAAGTATTTTTACGTCTGGAATAATTATTCATAAATGCAACCTAATGTCATCTTCAGGATCCAAACTGTTTCTGTATTTTGTTAATGTCGCAGCATTCAAATGGAAAGATTTGTCACATAGATAGATAAAAAGATTACATTACATATTTCGCAGCTCTTTTGGCAATTTCAGCATATTATTTTCTAATATCAATCCAAAATTGCCTAATATTAACTTGACTAAATTTTAGTTTCATTTGAGTGTCGATCGATATATCAATTTGTTGTTCTCTTCCTTTCATTGAGAGTTCGGGAGAGTCACAGTCTTGAAAAGGATTTTGGGCCTAAGGTAATTTTTTTTTTCTTTTTGGACAAGAAAATATTCAAGAAATGATTTTTATAGATCTGGTAAATGTTGGACCAAACCAATTTTTACATTTTATCGAGATTAGCGTTACATTCTACTAAAATATTATGCAAATTAAGAACTCATTCAGCATTATGTTTTGAATTGCAATCTGCCCAAATTCTCAATTTTAAAAGAGTGACGTCAATTTTACTTTATACCTTAAAAATAATGATACTTGTGTCCTTTCAGAGATGTATTGAGCCCATTGAAATAGGTTAAAATATCTGCTAGATACACAGCTTTCAGAATCCAAACCGCAACATTTAATTTTTGAGCTAATTAAGGGCAATGTTCATATATGAAAAAAAAATTCCCAATTAATTTTTATAATTCTTAAGATCTTACCAACTCTTTTCCATGAGAGAACCAACGGACTTCGGCATGTAACAGTAGTGTTCTATGTAAACTTGCCATACTTTCACACAATATATTGAAAAGTCTCAATGACCTTTATTTGATATAATTTATAATTTTAACATAATCATTAAGTACTTTTTAAAGCTTTTTAGGCTTTTTCTTCACTGCAAGAGCTTGTCGATGAAGACAACAATGAGTTCTTCTAATGTGAAAATTTTTTTGTTTAATGCGTCCAACTACACAGTTCAGTTTTCTAAGAATTGCCTTCGCTCCATCGGTACATACTTGATGACATAAATCCCAAGATATATCCTGCTTTTTGAAATATGAATTAACAAAATGAAAATTTTCTTCCACAGTTGTTCTAGTTGGCAGACTTTTGCAAATTAGCATATCTTCATGAGCAGCCGTTTCATGTATATATCTCACAATAATGATCAAGATTGATAATTTGGCTATATCTGTAGTTTCATCTAGTTGAAAAGTATCCGAAATCGTACATCCCTTGAAATCGTAGTATACGAAAACAGGATACAATCAGTTATTTTAGCATGGACATCCCAAATCATGGCAGTAACTACATCTTTTAACACACGGTTTAATTAAGCTTTATGCGATCGTATAAGCTTCACATCGTTGAGCAATACGATAACTGACACACGATACTTCCAAAGCATTATCATTCTTAACAAAGTTCATGAAAAGGTCATTTTTTTAATTCTTCAACTCTCATTAGATATTCCTTTAAAATAGACAACATTTTTATCGCATAAATTTGGATGATTTGTTTCAAAATGTCTTTTCAATTTTGAGATATTTAATTTGCTGTTGTTCATCACACGTTTACATTCATGGCATAACCTTTTTGGTCCATTTTCATCATCAATCCAGGTAAAAACAAAATTAATGTATTCTTCATTATACTTCCGCTTTTTACGAATGGGTAAATCTGAATCTCCTGATAACTTTTGGTTCTAACATCTGATTCATTATCACCGTAGTAGCGGAACTCTTTTTCTGTTTCCGTTGTAAGAAGTTTATCAGTGTTTAACAATGTATCCATTATTGCTAAGGTAGAGTAAATGGCAAATAGAGTTATCAATTATGATATAAAAACAAAATAAACAATCACTTGCATGCTTGTGCGTGACTGCATTTAACGGACAGAATGAGGTTAACAGCACTAATATGTTTGATTTGGTTCGGTAGGACGGAATATATACTGCAACCCTAGGGGACGGCTTTATTTCAAATAATCCAGATGTGTAGGCATCTTCGGAAATAGGCCATGAGAGGTAAAAAGAAAAAGATGAATAGCTCTCTTACATCCATTCCCATTTAGACCTATTAGAACTTCTCAAACTGAATCATGTACTGAGCATGGGCAAAAATGCACCAAAGCTCGCTTTTTGGAATCTCCTGGAATACCACAGTTGGCGAACTTGTAATTCTCCTAAAAATCACCAAATATGTGGGCGATTCTCCACTTGAGTTAAAGAACGGAAACTAATATGTGACCTAATTCGTCTCGATTAATATTTTGAAGCACGTGGCTTTCACAAAATTCAAGATTTCATTTTATCCATACAATATTTATTTATATTTATTTTTACAAGCAAACTGCCTTTAAGAATTCGATTTATTATAAAAATTAAAGTTTTACTAAAATTTGGCGCTTTGATTAAACAAATAGTGTTCATTTGAGGAACCCCTGTCAAAGTTTCGCGGACCCAGGTTGAAGATTTCTGGACTAGAGTATTCATTTTTAACAGAGATCCTGATTAATTACGATTGGATCCTTCCCTGGATAATTATTGTGTCGCAAATTTCTCAATTGCTTGGATTTTTATTATATCATTTAGTCTAGGTTATGATATCATTCTTTATAGCAATTAGGTGTGTATGAAGTTTACGATACCAGAATTTACTGATTACAATCCAATTCAAAATTATTTTTCATAGTATTGATTTCTCTTTTGGAATATTTTGTCTGTATTTGATTTTTTTTTTTTTCGTTGAGGGTTTAAATGGACTTCTTAAAGCACCAACGTTAACGGACTACGAATTGAGGACCAGGACACATAAATCGCTTAAAATATTCCCGAATCTTCAGATAGTGTTATTTTGGTGAGCAGAGATACAGATGCATAGACAATGCTTGATACTCACCAATGAGAGGGATCTCTGTTCCTGCCGGTATGGTCGTAGCCATGTTTTGCAGCAGTAAAGACATCAATATGACGTTAGAGCAACCAATGAGGTAACGGGATCCGTCGCTGGGTAAAAGCCAAAAACCTGAAATAAACTCTTTCCGTTTATTGAACACACACAGTGATAATTTGAAACATTGTAAATTTTAATCTTACTTAGTTTTTAATATTATTTTTAAATTTATTTGATCGTAAAGTTAAAGTCTATTGAACTATTAAGGCTCCCATCTACGGTCATTTTGATTTCATGAACGTAATGTAAATCCTATGGAATTTCTATACTACCATCCTCAAACTTTTACTATTTTATCTATCCGAATACAAGAAAAAAAAATAACATCCGAAAAAGCAAAATATAATGAAGGTTTCTGCCGAATTACATTTTTCCACCGATTTTTGAAAATACTTTAGAATATTTTTTTTAAAAAAACCGAAAAACCCACAAATGAATCATTAAGATAAGGGTAAAAATAATTTCAAAAATTGTTGGGAAAATGTAATACCACAGAAACCTTCATTATTTATTGCTCTTTAGGATACATTTTTTTGCATTCAAATTGATAAAATATCATTGATCTGAGGATGGTAGTAGAGATTCCATAGGATTAACATTTCGTTCACAAAATCAAAATGGCTGGTAGACGGGATATTTAATATTAGATTGGTAAAGATTTATGTCCATGGTGTATAGGCAGATTTAATAGCATGGCATATAAAGGTTCATGAGAGTAGTGTAGCGTGGATTTCTTTAACCCGGTGCGAAACCTAAATTTACACCCCTCCCCTTCAGAAATAAAAAAAAATATATGTATAATATCATAAATACAATGCGTGTGAGTAAAATTAAATTATTTACAGTTTACCACATTAAAGCGAATAAATAACATTTCAATTAGGTAAAACCGCTAAGCTATTGAAAAGTTTAAAAATAAACAAAACAAACATTTACCTTAATGCTCCTATATATTCGGGGAATCATAAAAACAAACAAGCCTGACTTCAAAAACTAACAATTTAGGTATACGTAAAACTTATCAAAGCAAAAAATTATCAATATCGACACTGTACCACTCTTCTAAATAACAGAAAAGTTGAAGAAATTAAACGCCAATCAGATCACCGCCACTTCTGTAAGTTGTTCAAGGACAATAATTCAAAAATCAAAACAGAGACGCACAATTTGTATCTGTTATCTGGCAACAGCGGATCGCAGCCGGCCACTTCCATTTCAAAATTTAAAAAAAAAAAAAAAAAAAAAAAAAAAAAAAGTTTTCTTATTTTGAATGTAATATTTGGCAAACTTTTATGTAACTTTTCCTAATAGTAAACATATTTGTTTAGGTCAAATCTTACAGCTCTATTTTGAATCACTTCCACTTGTCCAAATGCCTTGAAATTCTGCATAAGTACCAATATAGTACCGATACAATACAGTTATCGGATCTAATGACCATAGCATGATACTGTAAACACTATTAGTCAGCTCGACGGCTCCCTATGTCCTCCACATCTGTGCTGCCTGGTGACATTGCCCCTCTTCCCTCTACACCACTTGTTCACGATTTGTCTAAGCGGAAAAAGGAATATGTAGAGTTTTGTTCAAGAAGATTATGTAGCGGAAGATCTTTATGCTATAATAAGGGATTTTAAACTTTTTTTTTCATCACGATATGTTTGAACCTAAAGTCAAACTTAGGTGGTATACTAAAATTATGATGATTCAAAAGAATACATATGTTAATACAGCGCTATTGCTGCTCTCAAAACAATTAAAAGGGGACTGTTTATTAAATAACAAAATGATTTCTAATAATAACAAGCTTTATTTCGAAAACGATACTTTGACGTTTCTTCTACTTCATCAACGGTATACACAATAACCCCCCCTCTCACATAAAAACAAACATTTGAAAGGAAGATCGCAGCGCGGCTTTACAACTTCTTTATCTAGGGGTGTAAGAACAATTTGACAGGCGATCGCAGAGACATTTCACAAGTTATTTATCAAGGGAAGTAACAACATACGTACAAGTATAGTGGCGTACCCAAGGTGTGGCAGGCCACCCTGAACCTCTGATCTGAGAGGGCCTCCGAAGAATCTTGATCTGCCTTTCAAAATAGATTTCAAGCCCACAGAAACTTGTTACGATAGAAGAAAATGAAATCTTAACTGAAATTTAATAGTTAAGAAGCCAACTTCAAGCAACAAAAGTTGAAAAGTATTGAGCCAAAAAGTGGGTTGAAACTTTTAAACTACTATATTGTGTATTGCAAATTTTTAAGTTTATTAAGCTTCCAAGAATTATTCCCTATCTTATATTTGGTACAAAAGACTTTTCATACTGTACGTGTTTCAGTTGCTTCTTGCGAAAGAAGATTTTTTACGTTTACGTTGATTAAAAGCAATCTTCAATCAACAATAGCTAAGTAAACCGTTTGGCAATGCTTTCCATTGAAAATGCAGTAGCTAAAAACATTTATTTTGTTGAAGTATATAAAATTTCTTTTCATTTATCAAAGATTACAAAAAAAGCAGTTTTAGCTTTTTACTAAGAGAAAAATTAAAAACATTTTTTTAAATATCAAAAATGGCAGATTATTAAGCTTTTTCATAGGTTATATTCGTCATTTAGATGTAAGTTGTTTCTTCACCTGTTTTATTTCTTTCCAAATAATTTTAACTATTTAATGTCAATCAAATAATTTTTAACTGTATTTTTATGTTGAGATTTTGTAAAATAATCATATCCAACAATGGGGCGTGAGAAAGATTTCTGTTCAGGGCTTCGATATCTGTAAATATGCCATTGCATTATTAGATATACTAAAAAAGTTCTATCAGTTTGGGAAGTGAAAGAAAATAATACATTTTTATTCACTTAATAATACTTACAGTATAATACAATTTCCGTCGTTTCTTACGACCTCTTGCCAACGTGATGGTAATTTTTAAATATCATTTTTGGAAAATGCTTTGTCTTTAGAGGCTAAGAGCTCAAATAGTGCTTGGTTGATATTTGCTTTATTTTTAAAATTTTTCATCAAAAAGTTTTGCAGGGAGATAAACTGATAATAATTGGATGGTACTAAGTCTAGAGAGTATGATGGATGCTACACATAATTTCCCAGCATATTCCTGCAATTTTCTGACGAATCTTGTGTTGTCAAAAGGATGTATAAAGGATGAAGGATGTATATTTTCTATTGAACATCAAAGACTAATTTTTTTATCAGTGCTTTGTTTAAATCATCCATTTGATGACAGAATCTCTCTGAATTGAGCTTATCGTTAGGTTCAAAAGCTCGTATTGCATTGATCCTTGGACGTCTCAACCTATACACAGCTTTCTCTGATTCAACAGTATGCTCTTTTCCTCGATATTTCATAGATAATCAGCTTTTTGTGATCCTGTCCAAAAAGGGTTCTATTTTCTTCTGAGCAAATAGAGATGTGCAAACGAGTATGACGGCTAGATTAAGCAACTTTTTCTTAATCCATGAGGTACATATCTGGAATATTTATAGATGAATCCTAGTAACGACGGAAATTTTATTGTACAATAAATATTATTAAATGAACGTGAAAAATTTATTATTTTCTTTCACTCCACAAACGGCCAGAAATTTCCGGGAAACTTAAACACACACACACACACACACACACACACACACACATATATATATATATATATATATATATATATATATATATATATATAAAGAGAGAGATAATTTTAATTTATTACAACAGTTTATGGAGTGTATAGATAGGAAAAAGCGCATCCTAAAGTGTAATTATCATTATAATATCCGTTTGAATATATATTATTATGATAACAGCATATTAATCTCTAGTTATTAATTCTTCTACAATAATTAATTAATCTAATTGTTGTAACAGTTATTTGTATTTACTAGAAATTTCCATCCAATATAAGTGTACCAATTCTCAAATTAATTTTAAACTATTCTGTTTGAAACTCAGAATGAGCAGTGAAACATTTTGTGGTGTCTGTGGTTGAAAAAGATATCAAACATTATTTCAATATCTGCAATAAAATTTATGTATATTGAATATACACAAATGTTCAATACTATATACAAAAGTCAAAGACTGTATCATACCTATTTCCAATGATGATTTAAAATTAATTAAATTCGGCTTGGATATATCTCTAGAGATCTTACTCATTATCGATTTCATTAAAAATTCACTCAGGTACCTTATGGACATCCTACCCCTTGTCAAAAGAACAGGAGAATAATTTTTGTCCCACTCGTTCTCCTTCTTTTGTTAGCTTTATTTCAAGTCCGAAAACATCTTTTCTCTTCAAGTCGTATATGTGGCGTGAAATAAAAGCTAGACATTTTTATGTATAAAGTTAATAATTTCATGATTTTCCCTCTTCTTACTGGTAATAAAGATTCATTTATCTTTCTTTAAAGAAGCAATTTTATCCTGATAGAAAAGAGTAATAAAATGCTATGTTTGTAGAAATATTTTATTTCATTGAATGATTTATCAAAACATGAAATACATTGGGAAAAATTAATGTAATTTTCAGAAGAAACAATTTCAAAAATCAGCAATATCCTCTGAGCCGGTTAATGATCAATTTAAAGTGTGTTCACAAATCATTATTTTGTCATTTAGTTGATGTTTCGGGATAAATAAGGACCATAACTAAAACATACGCTCATTAGAAAAGACGAAAATGGAAAAATATGCATATATAGCACGTATTTTAAGCTCCTAGAATGTGTTTTACAGAGCAAGGAACTAATGAAAAGGGAGATAAATATATATTCGTTCCAAAAATTAGAAAATCAATTAAAATATTTTTATAATTGGGAGAAGCATTCTTATTCAAGCAGTTTTCTTCAAAAATGTTACGTATTAATATATTGCAAATATTGTTCTCTTCGTCATCTCTATTAAGTACCATTAACAGAAGACATTCTCTTTTTGTCAAGATATCTCCATCTTTAAAACTTTCTCCTGGTCTTTTCTTTACTTTTGTGAGAAATTGGTTATTTTTAAACTGTCTGCTCTGGGCCGGGTGATTTTTATAAATTTCTTTATAGGGTGCTAAACACCTTGCAGAGTTCTTCCTTGAACTTTATACTTCTTCCTACTGAAATATCTCGTCGATGGCCAACGGGACAAGCTGCATAAAAACAGATGCTTAAGAAACGATATATATAGTCACGTTATTTTTGAATGTCTTTCCCGATTCTTAGAGCTGATTTATTATAAAGGCGTGTTATAGATAGATAGACATTTCGATACATCTACTATTGATTGATTGTTTAATAACATCGTATTTAGAAGCAAAACGATAGCTCTACCTAGTTATAGAAGTAACGCGTTATAAGGTATAATTATAATTATAAACACACATTGGAAATTTTACAAATAAAATTTTAAAACTTTTTAAGCCTGATTGATACTTCCAGATTATCCGGGATAAAAAAAAAAGTGACTAGCTTATGAAAGTGACTTCGTAGATTAGCGAAAATGTTTCTATGTATGTATTTATGCCTTATAGGTAACGTTCTAGTTTTAGAAAACATGACAATAATAATCATTTTAGTAAGAAACAAAAAATTTAATGCGGAAAAACTGGGTGGTATTTACATCTTACATCCGGAATTACCTAATTTTTGAATTCTCTATTGTTGTGTACAACACTATATTTCTGAAGAAATACGACGCTTCAATCCCATCCACAGCGCCATTACGATTCACTAAAACCCAAAGATAAAAGCCCTATTCTAATGAAACAGAACGGTTATATATAGGGCATCTCAGTGACTGGTTGACGTTGTAGGAGGGGTAACATATATCTAAGCGACTTAAAATCACAATGCAATGTTGGGTCGCAAATGCCGTCAAGTCGCTATTGGCACAATTTTGGCACTAACTTATTGCTTGTTAAAATTGTTATGTAAAATTTGCCGTCTTCCCACAGTCTCAGCATTCGCATGAATACTAATCTACGGTCAAATCGAACCAGATTACTGATTCCGTTTTTTACGTGAAAGGGCAAACCGGGCGTGAATCATCTTCAACGTCTTCTCGGCCATCTTGAAAACCCTTAAACCACTCAAAAATACGTGCACGCGATAAATATTCGCTACCATACACATCTTTCAATAAATTATAAGTTTCAGTAGCGCTTTTTTCATGTTTCAATTGAAATTTCACTGCAACTTATTGTTCACTTGTCATTTTTCCGGCGAAAAAAAAGATAACTCTAATGCAAATGAAGGCTACTAGTATACGGATTTGTTAACAGATGCGAGAGACACTGCATTCGAAAGAGAAGTCTTACACTAAACAGCTGTCGGTCGCTGGCTTTTGGCGCGCGCGTACTTTTTTCTGTATCAGCGTCAGTTTCGTTATTTAATAGCCACACATCTCATGTGACTGGAAAGTGAAATGGGCATTCCGCAAGGCATTTATATGCACAACATTTTCTAATGAAGCCGAATATCTTTCGCAAGCCTGCAGCAGGGATAATCTGAGAGAATTTCTTTCTAGAGAGCAGATTCTTTCCGAGTCGTGAAAGATTTTTTCGAACCTTGGACACTGAGAAGATCGTGCTAGGTTTAGCACAGGAACATATCATTTTGAGTAACAATAGCGCATCGTGTTGGGAGCTGAATCTCGTATATTCTGAGTGAAAGCGACATACATCCGTAGATTTTGATCTAGTATGTAATCGAACTTTATTATTGTTACTTACGTTTAATGATCAATAACGCGTATTTCACTTATATGATGTCTTTTCGTATCTTGTGTTTTTTGTGTACTCTACCGCAAACGTAAGTTAGTTCCTATTCATCATTGCTATGTGATTTCGAATCGATTAGGTTTACCCTACCTCTCCAAAAAGTGCGTTCACCTTGAGACACGATGTATAAATTATACAGCATAATTATCTCTATTTCTCTATTTTCTAGAACATAAGTGGTGCACGCATGTTGAATTATCGACAAGAGTGTTTTTCAAAAATGCTTCAAAAACAGGTCTATGGTGCCCATTCTTGAAATTGAGGATGGGAATAATAAGAAAATGTCGGTTGATTATTTAAAATAATTAAGATTTAATTGATATACCATACTTCTATGATATTTGAAAATCACAGAATTTAGACAATATTTTATAGTGATTTATCGAATGATTTAAAAATACCAATACTGTTGAAAAAATCAAACCATTGTATCGGATTTCGGAAGCTTAAGTGATATCTGCATTTTTGCTTTTTCGTTTTAAAGAAAAGTTTCACGATATTTACCAGACATGGACGAAATAAATACGATCAGCGTAGGAATGACGCACAAGAATCGGTATATAGTAGAGATCCTCTTCAGGTACAAACTCACTCGAACCAAAGGGTATTTATCTGTTCCTGAGGCAATTTCTTCGTTACCATGAGTTATATTGGTCAACATCCATTCAGTACCGATGACAGAGCTCTTGCCTAGAGGAATGCTTGGAAAGAAAACACATGGCACAATCATTATAACCACCATAAGGCGAAAATACATGTTACACAAATAATACAATTCCTTCTTGCAGTTAGTTTTCTACACTTAAGCCCATTCTTCTCAAAAGACAACACAAGAAAAAGACAAAATATTTTACAGAAAAATAGTTACAAAAAGTTTGCTCTGGTTATGCAGGTTGCTTTCTAAATGGTTGCTATTTACAACAATTTATATTTAATTAAAAAAATATAGTGATGTCTGCAATAATAGTAATTATTGCAGATTGATAATTAAAATATTGTTGTACTAATATATGGAATTTATTATATTGGCATATTACTCGAAATGTATGCCATTCGCATATGAAACACAGGTTGAGTTGAGTCGCTGAGGCTTGAGAGATGAGTAACTATGCACGATTGCCGTGCAGATACAAGACGATTTTTAAACAAACTCCGAAAAGTATACTGCTGTGGTAGTTTAATCATGGTCTTTTAGAACCAGAAGCACCCATCGTACTACTGAACAGTGATGCCGGTTAGTTTTTGGCCGGCAAAGGATGATATTTTCTTAGTTACATACGCGTTTTTTAACGTCACCGATTTGTGAAGTCACGATCAAACAAATGCGCGTTTTACACGATCTGTTTTCAGTACTATTGTACGCAAGGTTTTTTTTCCGTACTAAATTGCGGATGTACTACAATTTTATAGATTTATACCCCGTATATCATACCGTTTTCAAGATAAGAACGCAAGCTGGCTGTTTTCTGACTGGCGGCTGAGTGAACGACTTCTCATCCTGTAGCGCATAGCCACTTTACTATACACAGACACCACATTTAAGGCATTCACTATCACGTTTAAAATTTAAGTGGAGGGAAGGGGGTAGTGAGTTTTGTGGGCATCCAGTATATTATTTATTGATTGTGATGGTTTTATGATTCCTAAGCTAAATTGGTTTGATTGATATGTTATGGTAATTTTTATGACTTAAATTAAAATTGTAATTTCTTTTTTAATTCAAAGAGGTCTGAGTTATATTTACTATTATATATCGAGTACTTTTTATGACTATTTATATAAACTATGCTGTTCTTAATGCTAGGCGTAGTGGCCTTATGATTCCTAAGTTGCGTTAGTTAGCATACTATTAATACATTCATTATATATTTTTGTGACAATGTTGAAACACCATTTTGGCTGCACAATTGGCCTTTCAACAATGAAGATATTTTCATCCCGGAAATTCAGTTATTCCATCAGATGTTCTACAACTCCAGCTCAAACGATTTCATTTTCCGATTTGTCTCTGCTTTCTACGAGGATCAACAAATTCTAAGGACAATATCTTCAAATTGTTGGACTGCATCTCAGAAATTCTTGCTTTTCCCACAGTTAATATTATTTTGTTTGTTCCAGAAATGGGAGTGTTAACAATTTATATATCTTTATACCAAATGAAAATACATGTAACTAGACTACATTTTTTAATATTTAACGGGAAAGTAGAGTTGATAAAATTGTTGCAAGAACAAATATGTAGATTTGTGGAAAGAATTACAAGTAATTATACTGAGAAAGACCTTTTAAAAGCTGCATTCTTAATCAAAAGTACTGAAAATGTATACATCTTTACTTTGAATGGAAATACATTTAGTACTAAAAGTAATCTGCACTGATCACTAATGTAAAAGGAACTGTAGTGCATTAAAAAAAGAATATTGTTATTGTTATTAAAACATGTGTCTGATCTCATATGAAGTTTAAGTGAAAGTAAACTAAGTCATTAGCTAAGTAAGCTAAAGTAAGGAGTGAAAGTTTGTAAGAAACAAAGTGATATGATTTATAGGTTCTATAAAAGTAAAATAATTAAAAATAATAAGTAAAATGATAATAATAATAATAATATAAGGGTAATACGTTAAAGTAATAGAAAGAAATTTAAGTTATGAGTGAAAAGTGAAAAAGAAAAGTAGTCTAGTGAAAAGGTGAAAAGTAATGAGAACTTTAAGTAAAAGTTAAAGAGTATAAGAGAAAAAGAAAAAGTTTTGTGTTTTCTATACAATAGAATATTATAAAATCAAATTAAATGAAGCAACAAAAATTGAAATGAATATCAAATCGTTTTTGTGCTCTTACGGAAGTTATTTTGAAAATTAATAACTTCAAATCGACAATACTCACTCTAATGTCTGCAGTAATATATCTTCCCCGCTCGCCGTCCATGATCCAAAAAGGATGGAGCAGTTGTGACTGTCGAAAGGATAATGCTTGTACTTGGCACCGCATGGTACATCGAACACTGTGGGCGGGTACCAATTTATGGAACCATCGCTCGACACTTGAATAGGCAAAACCTCATCGTCCCAAAACATTTCGGTTCTTTTCACACTACAATGACAAGAAGAAAATAATTTGATATCTTACTGTTGAAATGCATTAGTCTTTTTATGGGCTATAATATAACACTGCAGAGCAAATGGTTCGAAGGCTATGAGTTCAAGGTCTCCCTATAACGAAATATTTATAGATATATACGGAATATTAGAGTCCTAAATTAACCAAACAGTTTATTTCTAATTTGATTCCAATTGGATATTCACGGACTCATTACCCCACCACCATATATACCATGTGTGTATGTGAGAGAGAGAGAGTAAAAATTATTTTATGAAACGGACTTGGACAAACGCTTCCTTTCGTTGCCTCGGTGATTTGAATTTCTTGCTAAACATTTCTCATCTCTTCTTGTCCCTTGGGTTTTCAAACGGATTTATAAATCTGGATTATTTCCGGTCCATGACAAGGTGATGATGTTTCGGTACTGCAGCCATTTTTTCATCTATAGAATTGGAAAATGAACATGGGCTGATTACAGTGAAAGGAAAATATAAAGCAACTCATGAGCATCGTTCATGCATGTGATACTTACCACATTGACTCTATGGCATGGCACTTAATTATTCTGAAAAATATACACAGAAATACATCCAATTTTCTCTTAGTCTTGAATAGTAGACAAGAGTTTCCTAGTTTTTTAATTGGAACAGAAGATAAAATCTCTTGTTCTGGAAACAAATCTTCAGATTCTTTCAGCAGAGAAAAGAAATATTCTTCTTTTCGAAACGTATTGATTTTTTCGTTTCACATATTAGTAATTACAATTCGATGGCTTAAGCTTGTTCTTTGAGATTGAAGTGCATTATCAACTGGTTTCAGTAATCTAAGAATTTTCTTGTTGAAAACTAATTGGAAGAGAAACTGAAGCGACATCATCACGGTCTTCAAACCAAGATTTTTGGCATTTCCCACAAGATTTTTGGCATCCCACTGAAATGTTATATTTCTCTAAGTAAAATATCACTCAAAGTGTTTATTCGTAGTTAGACAAAAGTATTTTTGTAATTGTTTGGTGTTCCCACCAACACTATTCTAGGAGACATATAATGGTTCCGCCTTTATATAATGATGCAATTTTGTTTCATTCAGGAAAAAAAAATCGTGTAACATAATACATTGATCAAATAATTTCCCATTTTCAGGTACTTCAAACACTGTTTTAACAATTATTAAGTGCTATAGATGATTATAACAATGAATATGAGAAACATTTCTTCTCAACGTTTATTTTATTCGAGCAACTACATCTCTTTTCCTGCATCTCAGTACACTAGCACCATTAAAACATTGACTAGGAAACGGGTTGTAACCAGCCCATTCTGAAGCATTACATATTTGGCATCATAGTTGTTTGGCTGCGTTGAATGAAAAATATGTGATACTTAGATAACTATTGTATTTACCTATTTTATTACAATTTAATTTAAAATACTAAGGTTTATATTAACAAGTAAGTGCTTGTCGCACACTAGCAATGTCCTCGGACACGACGTTCTTATCGAAGGTTTAGTAAAGCTCTGATTGTCTCTTCTCTTTGGAAATTTTAGGTTGAGTAGAATTGATCCCACCTATTCCAAAACCATAGGACATAATCCTTTGTTTTGATTGGATAGTTGAAAGTGATAAAACTGAGGCAGAATTGACACCTGCTAAACTGGACACCTGATGTAGGGGTGTTTTTGATTCCCAGGAGAATCGGGCTCTATAAAGTCAAAATTCATGAGAAACGGAAATATTGTTTGCCCTTTCTCACGAGTCCAGGTGTCTTTAACGAGGACCTTGTCCGGATGTAAGGGAGACCATTAAGGTATCCGACTTCGATCGGAGTCATGATTTTGAAAAAACGTATACATGAATAATTTTTATGGTATTTAGTATAATCTGAATTAGAAATGTACATAAAATAACTTTATTACAATGAGAAAAAAAATTTAATGCAATTTTTTAGCATAAAATAAGGAAAAAAATAGCACATTTTCAAAATATTCTGCTTTTATGAAATTTTTTTCTATAACATTGTTATTCAGCATATGTATCGATATGATACCTGTACAGAGCCTGAACTAGGAGTTTTTAAAAATTCACATTATTTGCAGAGTTATTATGCTTCGAAATAACAGCATCTGTTATTTTTAAGAAATTTCTCCATTCTTATGCATTAAAATGTGAATAAATCAATTTATAAAACATACGTTACAAAATTCCTAGCTCAGGCTTTTAAGAATAATATGAAAAACATTTCCAAATTTTATCAATATATAGAAAAAAACATTCGAGTTATCACCTTTTAAAAAATGTAAACACACTGAAAATTACATTCTTCAGAAAATGGATTTTAAGTTAAAACTTGTTCAGAAAACAAAGATATACATACCAAATAAATTTAACCCCTCCCCTCCCCCATTTTCGATAAGAAACCATTAAAACATTCATTCGAGCTCTGCGTTTTGCCATGGAGGCATTTTTTTTAATAAGCTTTGATCGCATAAATCAAAATATGTAGATTTGATGGAATTAACAATGGTTTTAGGCAGACATATTTCATTTACTTTTGTTCCTCAAGCAATAGCACGTTGATATTTGCACCAACTAAATTGTCCTTTCGGGCACTGGTGTTGTATTGGCTGATCCACTCCTGAACAGCTGTGATAAAATGCTGCTATTACAGCACTTTATATTCCCGGCAAATCACCAACATTGCTTCTAATTGCAATACCATAGTAATTTTGCAATTTATTAATAAATTTGTCCGTAAGTTTTCCTTTTCCACCTAATCCTATCTGGCTTGATTTTAGTTTTCGAAGGCGGGTTCCGACTCTTTTCTGAATGTGCCCTATACACTCATTTTTGCAAACACTATTTTTTCCATAAATGTCTTTCACTGCTTGTGAATCACCATCGCCGTAAAAGGACGAATACTTCAGCTGTCGCAAATGGGAAGACTGTTCAAAGATGCGATATGCACTGATAGATTCCATGCTGGATAATGACCCAGAATGATTTCTTGAACAAATGAGATCACTGGATACATTCAACCTTTTGTTTCTAGTACATATGCGACAATTCTTCGACATGATTTCAATATCTACAACTTTACCTGTATCAATGGATAAAGCTGCTACACACCCATTCAATGATGTGTGACCTCGACGTTGCCAAGTACCATCACTAGATACACCACAGCTTTTCAAACCCTCATCCTGATGATTCATCTCTTTTATTTCGGAAGCTGCAGTATTCATAGAATCCTGTGCAATAGGTATTGTAACTTTCAACAACTTCTTTTCACAGTTCCTGAAAGCTGACTTGGATAAAAATGGCATATCTAAAGCAGCACTCAGCTTTTTCGAGGCATTATGGCTTTTCCAATTAAACGCATACCTAGAACAAACTGCATATTGATTTCATTCATCTTATTTCCTTTTTAGTTGATGAAAAACCATGAATAAAATTGCAGTTTGTGCATTTCAAGAGCATATTGGAAAGAAAACCAAAACTGAACTCTACCTTGAGTTCTAAACTTTGTAAAAAACACAAAAGGCAACTCAGCATTTCAATGAAATTATTTCTAGGCTATAAATCCTATTACCAAGTGTATTCATGTCTTTTTTTGAAGCTATCCTTCATTATTGTTTCCACAGTTCCAATTTTACGTTCGCTGCTCGTGATGACTGTATCAGTTGTCTGAGAAGCAGAATGACGATTACCATGGAATTTCGTTTTTTTGTTCTGTCGTTTATTTTTCGTACTATCCGTAGTTGAAATAAAGAATACTAATCTAAAAAACTATTACACAATTCAAACAGTTATTTCATACAGAAACAAAATGACAATTAAGAGCAGAACTCAGACGTAATTTTAAAAAAGTTGCTCTGCAAAATAATAAACATAGTGCATATTACCACTGATTTTTTGAAAATTGTACAACTAAATGTGATGCCAGATTTCTCAAAATGAATCTTAATATATTTAAAAAGTTTTTTAAAAAAATATAAGCAGTAAATGATCTTAAAAATATAAGAAACAAACGAATATTTTTGAGAAGACATTAACTTCCGGTTTCGAAATCGTGACTTCCGGGATTTTTTTTTTTTTTTTTTGGAAATTGTCTGATATTAAAATGCTTATATCTTGATTTCTATGTACCGTAGTTACAAATGGAAGGCTGCTTTAGAAAGAGAAGATTTCAAATATTTTAACAGATAAATAAATAAAAAATTCGGTATTTTCTCCGGAATTCGAGTTTTTAACGTAGTCGGATACTTTAACAAGCTTACAAAATGTGGTCGCCGCACATTAGCGTAACATTTTTAAGAGATTTAGCATCAAAACTCTTTTGTTGCTATTGCATGTAGAAGGACTATAACTCTATCTTTCTTAATATAGTGAATAGTATTTGCAATATTTTCCCCAAAACTCCTATTTTTTTCCAGGAAGGTAAATCAAGGCACATTACATCTTTAGCTACCTTTTCTCTCACACTCTCTGCCATAATTTCTATAATGTCATTTTGTATGTCAGAAGTACATGTTACATTCTTAGATATGTGTGTTAAACATTTTCCGAGAGATTTTTAACTTTCTTAACATGCATTGAAAAAGAGAGAAATTTGCGAATAAATGTTTCTTTGTTTCCTCTCCTAATAATTTCTTCGTAGAGTGAGCTAAAAACTGCTAAACTGCATCAATTGCTGAAAACTGTATCACTTCCATTATTGATTTAACCGGTATTATTCAAGAGTTGCTTCGTTTATTAATTTAGACACCGTAGTACAAGTTTCAAAATGAGTTTCTCTTGTTTTCTACATTAACGTGGAACGAATAAAAATTTCTCACGTTTCATGTTTGAGAAATCCGCGCTTTGTATCTAAGGCATTTTCCAGTTTTCTAAGCCTTTTTTTCCGTGTAACTAGTTTCTTTTGTTCCCACAGGCTGAAATTCAATGCAGGCATAACAAAATGCAGCATCTCTTAAAATAAAATATAACGACTAAGAAAATTGCTTACACATTCATGTCGAAAACTCGGTCTATTGCTTTGTTTAGGGTAAATGAAGTTCTTTAATTGGTTCCTTCTTTGAGGCTAATCAAAATTTTACTATCATTTTTTTCCTAATTTTCTGTTACAATATCGGCGAAATAGATATTTGTATCACTTCCATTATTGATTCTATAATGTTCTATATATGTGTTGCCTGATATAGTTTTATATTGTAACCTTTCCTCTGTGTGTTTCGCGTTTGTCAAATATTGTCTTATATCTATATTTCTATTCACAATAATTTCTCCCCGATTTAAAAATATTAGAGTTAAGAATAATTAGTTAAAAGTAACAACAATATAGATAGTATTTTCATAAAAAAAAAAAAAAAAACAATAACTACGAGAGCTCCGCTTGTCTTATATTACGTAACACATGAGGGTTTTTTTGTTGCAGTTTTATGGCACAAGGTCATTAGAAATGAGATACCTGTTTATGATTCATGATTTTTATCTTGGTAGAATTTAGTTACATTTCCAGTAACAATATTAAGAAAAATGTTTTAACACACTAGTAGTGGAAGCAGAAATGTCCTTTTAATATTATTGTAATACTATTATTATACAGTTGTATAATAAATTATTATTCATAAATAACATAGATATGTTAAATTATAATAATACTATATATTATAATTATGTAACAATAGTATTACTATCGAAATATTATAGTGCACCATGGGATTTTTAAACGGAACAATTCATGAAATGTATCGCGGTAATCTCCTTTTAAATCGTTACTATCTTACTCATTATCGAGAACCGTGTTTAGAAATAAAATTTTTTAAAAAAGATAAATAAGGGAATCTGTCTGTAGGGGCAAGCAATTTTCCAGTATGGCACTGTTTAACCTAGGCCCTTCCTAGTTACTGACCTGAAGTAAATATTTTTATTTCGGGTAGAGAGTTCCCCTTTATTTAAAAACTAAGTGTTAAAATGACACGTTCTACTTTGTTCTGCATTTTGTCGTCTAGGAGAGTATCCTATGCCCTAAACGAGATTTTACTGCATATAATGTGTGTTAAAATGGATATATGAAACGTTAATAAATAAATAATATATTTCAACATCTGAATTGTTTTTTTACCTTTGATGAAAATTGAAATCACACGTGATGCATAATAAAATAATTTGGATTATCTAATACTAAAAAAGATGTGATTTAGACAATTTTCCAGAAAGGATTGAACAAAAGTTCTTTGAAAATACGACTTTCTTCTTTAATGGCGCGACATCCCCTGATGGTCCCTAGCCTTTCTCCGTATATCATATCATGTCGAACTGTTCTTGATCAAGGTTTTCCAATTTGTCACCTTAATAGTTTTCATTCTTTTTCCAGGTAGTCAAACCACCTAAATTTTGGTTTCCCTCTTTTTCGGGTACAGATGGTTTAGACAAGATCTTTTTATGGTTCAATTTTCATCCAGTCTTATTAAGTATCTTGTCCATTCCCTCCTCTGCATAACTATATATTTAATATCTTGTTCTTTAAATAGTTTGAAAATTACCGAGTTGATTCTTCTCCAAAAATTTTCACACATTTAATTCCAAATATACTTCTTATATACTTCTTCTTCCAAATATACTTCTTATAATTCCTCTTTCAAATACAGCAAATACCTCTTTACCTTTCTCAGTCATTACCCATGTATCAATAGCGTATGGGAGAAAGGGTCTAATCAAAGTTTAGTAAATGTGTAATTTTGTTCTTCAGCCGATGAAATTAGATTTTAAATATGTGTGTTTGTAGTCCCAAAAAGCATTTGTTAGCAGATGTGACTCTGTTGCGAACCTCTGGCGTTGTGTAAGTTCAGTGTTCATTTCAAAGCCTAAATATTTGCAGCTATTAACAGTTTCAAACCTGTATTATCCTATTTCAAAATAAGAATTATTAAAACTGGTACATGTTGCATATTTGGTTTTATTCGGGTTAACTACAAGATGCATCTTACTTTCTTCAACTACAAAAGAACCGAAGGCCTGTTTGCTTCCGGTGTCCGAATGACAATACTAATGGAAGTTCGATCTTAGTTAAAACCAAAACCAGAACCAATATATATATATATATATTTACTTGCCTTGTAGAGAAAGTCCTCGAATTATGTATGGGATGGTAAGTAAATTGTTGACTTATAATTTTTTTATCAAACATAGAATATTCTCAAAATTAATTATGCAAATATTTCACATTAACATTGGGTGATATGGCGAAGCATTTAGAAATAAACACTTTTTAAGTATAAATTGAAGATTTTTTTATAAATTATCCAACTTCCATAAGTTTCAGCGATAGCCAAAATATTTATTCTTGGTCAGTCCATTTATAATTTTGTTTTATAAATTGTTAAAAAATTATAAACTTCCAAAAGAAAGGAAATAGTATCTATTAATGAACATGAAATTAATTTTTTTTGATGTTAGTAAAACAAAAAAAAATCGACTTTTATTAAATAATATTCCAAGATCGCGTTGAAAAACCTTAAGCTCCACATTCACTTTTCGTTGCACAATATCCTTCCTAATCAAAACCAGAAACACTACTTATTTCAAATATTTACAGTGTAGAATTCCTAAAGCATGTGCGTGCGCGTGTGTGTGTGTATTTTCATGCTTACTTAAAGATAGAATGAATATCCGGAATCCACATTTCCTTCTTCGTAAGCCGGACCATAGTAATACCGCTATAACTCGAAGGGTCCCATTTTAAACGATCATCGGTCCATTTCTGAAATAAAAGCAATTAAGGTTAAATTAGTTTCCTTATCTTGTGTACCTGGTAAATGGCAACATTTAAAAATTGTTTTTAATCATTTTTAAGTTTTTTTTTTTTTTCCAAATTCACTAAGTTAACGTTTTGAGTACAATTTTCTGGCTTTTTCCAAGGTTTGTACGAATTTCTTGAACAATACAAAGAAAGGAAGACAGATATAAAAGGTTAGTTGTTTTTGGTGCAATTCAAAATGCAACCAAAAAAACTAGCACCTTTTTTTTTTCTCAAATTTTGAGCAATAAATAGCATGGTTAATAAGTTTTACTGTGTTTAAGTTGCTATTGGATCAAAACTTTAGAATTGATAATGAACATTTTAACATATTTCTTTATAGTAAATCCATATCACATTTTTATTTCTAAAAATTGTTTTCCCCTCAAAATATTACACATTTTTCTTTTTTTTTTTCTCTCCGGAATAAACATGAATCTGGATTCATTGTTTTTCAATTAATGTACGATGTCCTTTATAACAGTGTTTACAATTCAAACATACTAATGACCAAACATTGAAGTTATTCGTGCTTTGTGCATGATATTATTGATACTATTTTAACCTCAAAGGAGTTGTATCGAAAATACCTTAATTATCACGAATCGTTCTTAAATTTAGTTCAAAAATTAAGTAGTTCATGAAGAATATATGTACAAAACATTCACAAAGAAAGGAATTCTTTTTTCAGTTTCACAATAGATTTTACAACTGAGTCTATCCACTTTAACTGCCTGTAAGGATCAATAACGTAAGTAGTTTCAAAAATATTCAACTATTCATTCAGGATTATAATCAAGAATATCCTTACTATCAAGAATTATTTTCCATATTAATAGATTTTTTTAATCATCGTATGCAATTGGATCTGAAGAAATCTTGTATAATTAACTTTAAAATTGCACTTACAATTGAGCTTATTGTCGTGTACTGGCAATAGAGACAAACTTTGTTAATTAAGCGATGCTCTAGCTAATTAAAAACCGGGGTTAGATGGATAATAATATCACAAACAAAAATCATTTTACAAATTAATAGGATTTGTTAAATTCCCTCAAGGAATGGGAATTTTAAAAGAAAATTATTGGATAACTTCAAAATAGTATTGATAGTATTAAATTTTTATGTAAATGACAACAATCATGATTCAAACTTGAAGTCATTAGAGTAACTCTGTTGTGCATTAATTAGAAAGAAAAAAATAACTATGACTTCAAAAATTATTACGTGGAATTAAAATAAAATTGCTTTTAATGTGACATTCTATTTTAACAATTTTTGTGATCAAGCTCGTCTGTTACAAGTCAGGGTTTGCAGTTGTGTTTTCAAAACCAAAACCCTAAAATATAATATAAAAATAAAATATTTTTGTATACATGATGGTTAGAGCTTCAAAATATTAATCGTGGACATTTTTATAAGTTTTAAAGGGAAAAAACGTTTTTATTAACTTTTGAAAAGGGGGTAATTAGCGAATTTATACACTAACGCAAACAATGGTCCCTTTTCGTTTGTTAAAAGTATGTTTAAATGAAGAATATCGATAATATTAAATCGTAATACATAACCACGAGTCATCATAATGCAATAACAAAAGTCAGACTATTATTATGTAGATAAGATAATTTAATGGTGTTCTTATTCTAGTCAAGAAAAATCCTGTCTGTGTGAGAAAACTATGTTAAAATTTGTATCTAAAAATTGTATTAAAATTTCTTAAGACTCTTAAGCGATTAATGTGCTACTCGTCATAGGGTTTATTAAATCATATAGCTCTTTTATTATGTAATGATGTAATTTCTACCCAAAATTATTCCTTCAGTATGGTATGTCCTGATATCATTATTAATTTCCTTGTCAAGTCTTTTCAGGAAGCCATAGCTTACCCGTTGATTTACGTACCACTCTCATTCAACGCTGTTTGGGAAACCACTCCATAAAGTTTACATTGACAACGTTTTAATGACGTCATCCACCACAATATTGCGATCGCTATATAGCGGTTTCACTTTTCTAGAAAACCATAGCTTTAGCGCTTTATTGTCTAGGAATACAGTTTCATGAAGTTTTAATGTAAATCTACGAATTCAGTTATAAAAAAGAAGGAAAACATCTGTATGCTTTTAAAGATTTTATTTTAAACTCGTGATAACTTTGACACATATCGTATATCTTGATAGGATAACTCGTGGCGTAATTTCTTTAACTTGGTCATGTTTTTGCTACAACTGGTCTAAAAACCCTTTTCGAACAAATGGATTCCGAATATTTTTGTCTTAACCAATTATGCTATAAATTTAATGGTTAAATTTAATTTGACAAATACTAGGACAGAAAAGTAATCACAGATGGAATTCTCTGGAATCCATTTCTTGAAAAAGATGGTAGTTCTAAAATGTATCAATAAAAATCGAAAAAGAAAATGATTTTGAAATGCAATTCTAAAATAAAACAAACGATAACTATTGTTGATCGAAATTTAGTCAGAATCGAATTTTAGTTTTTTATTTTAATAAACGATATTTGTAAAACGATACAATAAGGTTTTGATACAGAATGCTGCCTTGCAATTTAGTAACTTTTTTTTTTTGTTTTCATTGATATTTTCATAACAATGCTTGTAATATGGGATTTCAGGTTTAAAAAAACAACCCGGTATTTTTCTCCTAAAAGAATTAAAATTTACGAAAACAGTGGAAGGTTGCTATGTGTTAATCAAATTCTCGTCTGTGATTATATCATTGAATTAACTTATTTTATTTCTAACTCATCAAACGTTACCATTCACCGAAATGAATTTCTATCTTTAAAATACTGCCATTCGTGGCATTAAATTTCTTTCTTCCGCTTGTTTTTATTTCTTAATGCTTATTCTCATCAAAACAAAAACAAGCGCATATCTGACACAGATATTATTTTGTTATCTGGTTTCTACCAAAGAGACGAGACATGTTTCATGCAACTCGCAAAAATTGATTCATGATTGATTTGTTTCACGCTATGTGTACTATTCAATGAACGGAAAGCGTCAAAGTGTTGAAATTAATAATTACTTGTGATGATAGTATTCAAAACTAGTTTTTTTTACTTCAACCGGAAAACAGTAGACCTGCACTCTTGACAATTGAACTAGAAAGGGATTCCTACCGGCCTAGGTACAGGGAACTTTTGCCCCTGAAGAAAAGACTGCTGATATGCAATCGCTTGAGAACTACCGAATATTTCAACAGATAAGACGAATTTTATATGAGAAGAGATAAAATTTCGTTAACGTGTCATAGTTTAGCATATATCTGTCCTATAAGACAACCCTCAAATTATCAGCGGCCTATGAGTTAAGTTTAGATGAGAGACCATCATCTGGAACAAATTCTATTTTCCTGTACCTAGCAATACTGCGTATAGACGCATGTGTCAATCACGAACTCACATGCACCTCTAACAAGTTTGTTGATCTCGGTAGCCTAATGGTCATGGTTACGAACTCGTGGCCTGTGTTGTTCGAGTCTTTTACTAAAGATCCGAAATGTAGCGAGGCTATAACACGTCTTCAAGTCTTCCAGCTGGCGTGGCATATGAAAATTTAGAAAAGTTTCAGGTGCCGTCCTCGTCAGTTGACAGAGGCTCAAAATTATGAGGTTCGTTGCCAATAGCTCTCTGCCGTTTCTCTGTGTGACGTTTATAAACAATCAATCAAATCAATCAATTTAATAAGTTTGTTTTCTCACATCTGGCAGCTCTGCCTATAGAAACATGTCCTTAATCACGAACTCACATGTACATCTAGCAAGCTTCGTTGTAGGTTGTGTTGTATCTTCAAACAATTTGTACAATAAGTGTAATCAGAGTAAAATTTGTAAAGTGTGCACAAATCATGGAACCAGCGAAAAAAAAGGAAATATGAAGCAAGCTTCAAGTTAAAGTAAAAAAATTGGTTAAAGAATTCGAATGCAAGGGCTTTTTTATATAATAAAGAAATATTAAGAGATTGGGAAACGAACACTAAAAATTGCTTAGAACGGAACAGCATAACAACATACAAAGATTACTGTTATACAGGATGGTTTAACTTCGATGCTACAACCTTTAAATATCCCTCTAAATAAACCATTCAAAGATCACTCGTTTGAACAATGGAATAATCGTAAAATGAATGGCGAAAAGTCGTATACGAAAAGTGGAACTATGCTAGACGCTTTACTTGAGTTGCTGAGTGATTTCGTGATCAAATCCCACAAAATGTGTGAGATTTCGAATGCTACTGATGATAATGAAATCGATTTGTTATGCGATTCTGGTGGCGAAGCGGAAATCAACTCGCTAGGAACGGAATAGGACGCATATTAAGAGCTTCTCAACAACGAAAATGAGGATGTATAGTTGAGAAGCTATTTGCCTTAGATGATGAAAATGAGGATTTTGTAGGATCTTATATACATTTGTGAGGGATTGGTTTTATTTTATAATGGTTTTAATTTATAAAAATATCAATCAACTTTTCTTGTGTCTGTCCTGTAAGATGACCTAGATTTTTTTTTTTTTTTTTGGGGGGGGAGGGTTATGTTTCAATTGTCATCTTATCTGCAGATCTATACAACATATGTTTTGTAAGGAAAAGTAATTTTTAAATGGGAATTCAATAAGAAAATTTCAAAGCATTGTGAAGAGTTCTATCTTAATAAAGAAAAATAAATACTACACTTAAAATTAGGGGGAATGAATTTAGGAAAATATGACATAAATCTCACGAAAAATTACATTTTACAAATTGATGAGATGTATTAGAAATGAAATAAAATTCTTAAGAATAATAATAAGAAAAATTCAGAAACAAACCATCATCAGGATGCCTTCTACTGTCAAGGTTTGATATTTTTCATTCTATGAGAAAGAAAAAATATTAAGAGCAGATCCCCAATGGAACGATACTAAAGAATAAAAACTATAAAACTTGAATTTTAAGAAATTGACTAAAAATAGCATTAAATTATCCACAGTTTTTGAAATTAGTCGCAACATTTTACATTTGATAATCCTCTACTTTTAAATAGATCAAAACGCTTACGAGAAGATTTTTGCATGAAAATGATCAACAAGATTTAACTTCCATATTCATAATTCAAAATTCGCATTTTTTTTAATCCTAAAAATGACAAGGTTTCAAAAGAAAAATATTAAAAGCTAAAAAAATATTAAAATCTGTGAAAAATAATTTTTTTCCTTCAAAAGTTGAATTAATCGATAAAACAGATTTAATAACTCCACAGGGGGGTTGCAAAATAATCGTCTGATTTTAATTTACAAGCGCTATGTTTCAAAAACAATTACAAATATGAGACTGAAAAAATACAGTATAAAAATAGGAAGCTTTTCAATTCTACTTTCAAATAGTTACATGTGCACCTGCATACTTGTTCGCACAACAACTAAGTCTCCGTAGAAATACTCTGCACTTCTAAGACAGACTCCAACAGTTCCCTGCAGATTCCCTAAGTCATGCTACCTACAATTCCTTGGCAGATCCACTTTGCCAATGCTTCCAACTCCCAGCAATTTCCCGATCGATTTCTCTGGGATTCGCACATCTCTCAAAACACTCCTGTCAGGTGTGAAGTCATACGGAAAATTCGGGAAAATTCCTCCCAGTTGAGATTTCGTCATGATTCTGGTATTTTCTAGAAATATCTTTTTTTCACCAATCTCCTTTTATCACGAAGTCGTCAAATTCGACTCCAAGGGTAAAGAGGGTCATTTCTTAAACTTTCCTTGGCCAATTGATTATATAGTTGTAAATAATTTTTTTTTCCTTCATAAGAGAAACGTTTCAGGATAGCGTCTTCTCGGATTTGTAACAATAAATTGTGGTTTCACAGTAAACTCTTTAAAACAACTGCTTGTGGAAAGCCGTGTTCTTCTTTAGCAAAACGTGTTGATTTTAGTGGTCTAACAGTAAAATAGTCTTCTAAATTTAGCCGCTAAATCGCGTGAAGGTCGAAGATGTGTCACGTTACGAAGTTCCTTCCCTACTAAAAGGAAATGTTTCATCATCATTAAAATTAAATTTAAATACATAAAAGAGTGTCTGGCGAATTTCCTTCATTTCCACCATCTTAAAGTCTAATTAAATAGTCAATAAGTTCAAAACTGCAATTGAAGATACATAAGAGAAAGAAAATACTCTTTATTATCTGTCGAGAAACATATAAGATCTCTCTCGCACGCTCTTTTGAATATCTCTTAACTCAGTTAAGTTTAGTTTATATTCTAATGATAAAGTTTTAGCTTACCTAATCGCTCATTCAGATCCAAACAGTTTTAATTATAGCAGATTTCACTTAACTGGCGAGTAGCTGCAATTGTATGCGATTCAAATTACCAAAAGTCTCCGAGGTTAGTGAAGAGAACCAGTATCACAAGTTTTTTATAATTAATAAAGTGAGATAGAAAGCATAAAAGAAAGAAAAAGACCTATGAGAGTGATCTTAGTACCAAGCAGTTCGTAGTTGCCTTCCAGCGTACCAAATGATCGATATGGTTTACCGCAGGGGTTCCGGAGCACTGCGAGCTCTTAGATGGGGACATGGGAAAGAGGAGCATTCTTTGATTGAATGAACATTCTGGAGAGGAAAAATGGGTGGGAAAAGCATTATGGAAAAGAAATTAGAGAAGTTAAAATTAATCCTTTGATCCAACGAACAGAAAACAAAAGTTTTTTTTGAAAGTTTTATTTTATGTGATTGTAGAAATTTAAGTTGTTGCAGGATTCCACAAGTAGAGCGCAAGCAAATATAGCTATTGAATGGTTCGGTTCACGAAAATGAAGTCAAAAGTTAAGTAATTTTGACTAGGAAAGAAATTTAATGTATCCACGTGGTTACAAAAAAAACCAGGATGTAAAGAAAAATTTTGACGGAATTTCAATGAGGAAAAAATTAAAATAGAAATTTGAAAGTAACAGATTCGACCTTAACAGCTAACATCACGCGGGCGCCATTCCGATTTCTGACCATAGGTTGGTGTGATTAACTTTTCGCAGTGAATAGGAGTTCATCCTACAGTTTTTCTTTGGTTCGTGCGTATTTGTGTGAAAATCCAAAGATATTACTAAACTTGACTAGCCAATCTCTTCGCGGATGGAAAAATTTTCGAACATATGTTCGAGGAAAAATCTCTGTCTTTTTAAAATTGTACTTCGAAGGACGTCGTAATTTGGCTGGTTTCTCAGTGATGTGTTTGGTTTCTGAAGTTCTATTAGGTCTTGTTTTTTTACTATTCGATGGAGATAGTTTTACGAACCAGCTTAGGGGATGTTTCTTCTACCCCATGATGAAGGAAAACGGTTGATCGTGAGGGACGGTGGTAATTCAAGCTCTCAATTTATCTTTGACAAACACATGCAGGAGTGTGCGGCTGTCTAACATAATGTCTACCCAGACAATTACACCTCCACCACCATAATGATCCTTTTCACTGATGAGAGAGGATGGTATAGCGTCTCAGGCTCCCTCCAGATGCAGATACGCCCATAATAAGTATCCAGACTTAAATATCGACTCATCTGTAAGAAGCTCGGTTCTCCACTGAAGTCTGTTGCGTGTTGTCTGAACCATGCTAAACGCGCTCTTTCGTGTGCTAAAGTGAGTGGGTTTCATACATTGGGTCTTCTGGCTAACAGCGCTCGCTCATGAAGCCTTAGGGCAGCTGAAACTCCTATCACAGCTGTGAAGCTGTAGCAGTCCTATGTCGCCATGCTGAAAGAGCCAAATAACGATCTTGGTTTGTTTTGGGGGAACTTGGTCGACCTTGTCTAGATCTTCTTGATATGCGTTTAATTTCCTGAAACTGTCTCTACAAATTGCAGATGACACTGTACGTTACATTGAACTCTGTAGCCACAAACATTTATTGGCTTGCCTCTAATCTACTGGTAATTCTCTATCTTATTCCGTCATCCATATCTTCGTGTCTACTCATTTTTCCTGATGCCTTATAAAATGTACGCAACTCTGGAGACAATCTAGGTGGATAGCATGGGGGAGTACGAGCACACAAAACGTCGACAACCCTTCGTACACTTATATCCTCTCCACAGTTTGCGTTCCTCAAACACTCCCTCGAACACTTACGTATTCGAGTTTGAATATTTGCATAATTCTTCGGCGGCTTAATTATTACCTTTGATTTTACACTTTTTAAAAAAAATACACATAATTTGCAAATTCTCTCTATTTATCTCTCTAGTGTATGTCTAAGTATTAGAACGATTTACCACAAGTTACTGAGTATATGTGGTATTGGGACAATTTACCATAAATCGCTAAGTATATTTGTGTTATCGGATAACTTAGTGAAATTAACAAAGTATGTGTGAGTATTCAGACAGCTTAACGCAAGTCACTAAATATGTCTAAGTATTAAGGAAATTTACTGCAAATATATAAGTTTTTCTGAGTGTAGTAGGACGTTTTAAAGTTGATCACTTATGCACATCACATATGAGTATTAGGACAACTTACTGAAAGTCACTTAATGTTTGTATGAGTATTAAAACGCTTATCGTAAATCATTAAGTATGATTTAGTTCCAGAATAGTTTTCTGAATGTCACTGAATAGGTTGAGTAATCGACTAGTTTATAGAAAGTCTCTAAGTATGTCTGAATATTCGAACTGCTTACTGCAATTAGAAAGATCTGAGCCTTAAAAATGTTTATTCTGATTATTTAATTCAGAAGAACGCAGATACAAAAAAAGAGAGAGAGAACACTTTGACTTACCAATTCCAAAATGTGTCTGACATCATAATAAATGAGTACTCTGACTTCTTGATTAACGTTTTTGAACGGTCTTATGTTCATTTCGTAATTCCTAAGTAAGTCTTGTCGCAGTCTCTTCAGCTCACCTGCCGGAGTTGTATCCATGACTGCGAAGATTTTAAGTTAAAAGATTACACATAGGACCAAAACATAATTTATATGTAAGAAACAGGATGATTTTCTATAGAGATTAAAAATAACAGCTTCTTTTAAAAATGTTTTATTCTGATACGCACCAATTTCAGCGCATGAAGTGTGCAACTCCTGTACGGACCACAATAGCACCAACAGACGTGAAACTCCTCCAAAGATGGCTGAATAAAATTATCAGTAAGACTTTTAATGAGCTTCGTCGCTTAAAAAATCATTTTTATAACCATCTTTATTAATAAAATTATACATAGTACTTCAAGAATCCTTGTCACCAATGCTGATTTATAGATGTAGTAACATGTTAATTCTGTTAGAATCAGTATTTTATCGGTAATAGTAAAAAAAACATAAATCCAATAATTACTAAAATAGTACTTTATCTTATCGAGATTTTAAACAGGTAATGGACGTTTCGAAAATAAATTTCATTCGAATTGTAGAGAGGCGTAAAAGAGTAAAGCTCGTATATTTAGTCAAAAAAATGTACGTCCGGGTATATCATATTAGATAACAATATTCATGTTAGTCGATTATACCATTTTTGAGGTGTTAAATATAATTTCATATTAAGATTACCAATATGTATTTTTACACAAATTTGAAGCATTAAAATACTTATTTAATACATGAAATGACGAATGGAAAATTATGTTCGTTTTCAATAGTCTATACACAAAAATTGAATCAATTTGTGCACCGATATTTCTGCCGACACCATGTTTAACATATCTGCTCTTCGGGGGCGTCTGAAGATCCTTATTTTCAACATCCCTGTTGACTCTGAGCGAGATTTCGCCGCCATCTTTCACAAATTCTAAAAATAAATAAATAAAAATAAAAATAAAACTTGCGAGGTTCTCTTTTTCAAGGGTAAAACATGTAATAATTTTCAAAATTCCTTCTTATCTTCCTCCAAAACAACAACCCAGGAATCAAACACTAAATGACATCGCATCCCAGTTCAGAACTTTCGATTGACTCAAGGTAAAGTTGTCTCAGCGTCTGAGACGCTTTATTCATAAATCACGAATACTGAAAAAAGCGGCTACTGCACAAGTAATCAAATAGGCTCACCATCTGAATTAGCGACTACTGATGACGTCATTGAAAACATTCCTATTGACACTCGATACAACACTCGATGTATATCGATTGCAGCGATGCCCAGAAAACAATCCTCTGTAAATATCTTTCCAAAAGTCCATTAACAGTTAACTCTTAAGAAAGACTTTTCTCCCCAAGGAGAGAAATATACGGAGTAGAAATGTTTAATAATTTATCCAGAAAGGAATTCTATGACGATATTCTTTTACCCGTCCCGTTTGCCATTTAAAGTTTACTCTTATCACAAGATCTAAATTTTAATATAAGATCAAGCACAGACAAACTAATTAAAATAGTCAATTATATCCAAAATAACTTCTTCGCACATCCCACTGACACTATTCTTATTGTCATAACGTTACTGTATAATTCAATTCTCTATCACTTCCCTACTACTTGATTATCACTATTCACTCCACAGCCAAAGTTTTACTTTATTTGTATCATCACGTTTTATTTGATTGGAAAGAAGCTGGGAACTTAACTATGAAATCAGAAAGAAACTACAAAAGTTAGTGGAAGGAAAAATTCGCGAATAACCCGTGTAACAATTCTTCTCTGAAAGATTTGCCTAAGGCGCATGTTTATGGATCCGCATATACGTAATTCAAATCTTCCCCAGATAGTGCCAAAGTCAACAATCTCCACCAAAATCCAGAATGCTTGTAAAGATTTAGGAATTCAAGAGTATATTATATGAAGTTTGTGATCATGTCAGACTCGCTTATTTGAGCATATCTAACACAAAAACAAGACTCGTTAAAATTATTACGTTTATTCAAAAGTTACGCTTTTCAAATCCTTCCTTATATTTTCTCAATTAAACATGGTATTCCCGTATTATATTCTTTGGATTATTGTGGTAAAAAATTGCACTGTTTTCTCAAAATACTTGTACAATTTATCCAGATATTTTCGAAATATCCAGTATATTAACATTCAATTTTTACCTTAGTATAGCAGCGAAAATTTATGGGTTTGATAACATTTTAATGGTAAATCCTCGACTATATACAACCATTAAAGCACTTTTTACATTATCGAAATCTATTTAACTTTGAACAGAGTTAGTATTTATTTTTTATTGCACATTGTGTTAATACAGTATTGTTGTAAGCAGATACAGAAGTTTTTTCTATTGATTAAATAAAATTGAAATATCATTCATTTTCAGTTTCGGAAAATGAATGATATTTCATTATACGTTATTTATTATACGTTATCTCAGAGGTTGTGATCGGGTTTAATACCTCCGGAAGTCAAGTGATCTAAGAGGGTCTTTTGGTCCAAGTCTAATTTAGGAGGTGACGAGAATACACTGTGGCCCTGTGGACAATACTTGCAAAACGCACTAAAAACTTGATTAATGCCAAAAATAAAGGAATTTTTCAGATAGGTTCAGGGTGTCTTAAAAGTACCCTTACTGACGATTCGTGAATTTAATATACGAAAACAATACACTTTAAAACTATTATCATTATTATTATTATTATTATTGCAAATGAAGGAAAGCTTTTCTACTAACATAATACGTGGAATTTATATTACATTTATAAAAAATTAACGGATTCTGCAATTCTTTGCTGTAGCTTAATTTGAGGATTGACTCGCCTTCGCATTGGACATACTCGCATTATGCATTAACACCTTTTGTTTGGAGATGTTGTTCCTGAGTGTCCTTCCTATTATGTCCCAGGGAGGGAGCTGTGGTGGTCCTCCTTAAATTGCTTTCCTCTATATCACTATACTATGAGGCAACACGAACCGCTTGGACACTCTCATCTGGCCTCGAAGCAGCACTTTAGAACAACTAATTACTGTATGCACGCAGTTATGCAAATTTCAAGTATTCTGCGTGCACACTTGTGGAATTCGTATTTGTACCAGTGCAGCTATCAGAAGAGCACAAACTACAGTAGAAGAAGGAAAAGGAATTTTTGCCTTGGCTTGCTGTCCGAATCCTGTCCTGATTATGTGCCTACAGCCCTCTTCCAGAAGTTCTTGCCTTACCGATCCAAATGCTGTCTTGATTATTCCGTCTACTGTCCTACTTCTCTCCTGGACTTGCATGGATCCCTTATCTTCATTGATGGCCTAAGCCCTCTTAGCTCATGCTGGATGAAAAGAAGATATTTTGCATCATTAGATTTGACTTTTTTTGGATACCCGAATCTTTCTTTCATACGTCCAAGACGATACTTGACAGTTATTTTTCATCACTATGTTTCAGCTTAGCAACATAGCTTTATGATACAAGTTGTATATCTTTATTAATATTTGAAGTAACCACATTATTGTTCTGTTTGAACGAATTATATTCTCATGCACTATACTGACTCAAATGACAAAGAATGTTGATATTTTAAATATTAAACTGTCCTGGATCATGAGCAAGCTACTGCTCTGTGTCAAATGAAGCATGATGTATGCTTGCACATCTAATTAGCCCTTCAGAGTGCAGTGCGCCACAAGGAATACAACGATGTGTGCATATGTTCTGTATCGATCAACAAAGCTTATTCTCGTATTTAAAAACTTAGAAAGATCAAGATAAAATTAAGGCTCCTCCTCAAATTTCCGAGCGTTATATTAATCTTAGGGAATTTCCTACTTTTCTTCTCGAAACTAGATTATTGCTTTTAATTGCGTGACATAAAATGCATTCAAAAGTGGATAAAAGAAATATTTTACTATGATTACTTCCTTTTTCTGACTTTCGTAAGTATATTTAAATATTTGTCAAACATATAGAAATATTCACATGTACATTATGGTTCCTAAGACCGAGATATTGAAAGGGTTTTTTCTGAAAAGGAAGAAGAGAAGGAAGGCACACCAAAAAAAAGTGTTTCGAATCTGTACATTATCTTACAAATTTTTGTGTTCTCATTTTTACCATTCCATAAGACTAATGTTACGTAATTGCATTACTTCATTTTAAATTAATGATAGAATTGGTTACTTAAAAATTTCACATAAAACAATCATTAACAATTACTTTCTGTATTGAAAAGAAATAAAAATGTATTTAGAGCTTCTATGAAGGGGTCTTAATGTTTTTAAAGAAATGATCATTTACCATTATTTCACAATATTAAATTGAATGACTACAGTAATCAGATAAATGAGAAACATTATTTTGCTACTGTTATGTTTCGGGTCACGATGGTAGCTAAAAATATGCTTTTGACTATAGATGACGTTTCTAAGGCAAGTTGAATTACCATTCCGTGATACCATTTGCTAAACGGTAATAGAACAAATTTGAATTATTGGCAGGTTTTAAATTGACAGTATTTTGCTGCTCAATCGAAATTTGATTGATGTCGCGTCGATTTGTCGCTGTGATCTGGATTCGTCCTTTTACAGAAAAAACCAAGAAATAATTAAAACGATGGGTTACTTCCGATGAATGTGCTTCAAAGAAGGCGAGTGTGTGGGATGGTGGAGTTTAATGGCACAAGAGCCACATATGGCTATGTTCCACCAAACAAGGTGTAACGGCTATCTAGATGTTTAAAAAAAGAGGAAAGGTGACATTGATTGACAAAAAGGGTCGAAAATAGAAAAGGATCGCTAGGATACCACGGGGGCGCATCGCCTTGTTTACCAAAGATAGTAAACCCTAAGGGAAAGAAATATATCTCTTGGGTGTTCCTTGTTCAGGATGTCCGTACCTACCTAAAGAAAATAAGCTCCTGAGAATTCAAAGAAGGCAAAGACGGCTGTAAAAATTGCGGCGGCGTTTTTTTGGGGGGGG
>BMAW01002560.1:0-11720 GCA_019974015.1 Nephila pilipes | reverse complement strand
AAAGGTGATTAACAAAAGGTGTTATGTTGATGAATAAAAAAAAATTTGCAAAAAAAATGTTATTTTCAATGTTAGACTCGGGAGTTATTGATCGATGTGTTATATGTGTGTCGAACTGTTGATCACCACCAGCCTTCTACGATTCCACCTCTATAAAGACGAGCCGGCTATCCTGTGAAGACAAGCACATGTAAACGAAGTAAAGCCGAAGTGAAATTAATACCTTCTGCTACCCCTATATAAGGTAGTACTGGAAAGCAAAGAAAAGAGAAGGGAATGAGAGAGGACCTGCATTCTATGTTCATCGCACTCACTCCTGCCTGTCCGACCTTCTTAATTGTTCTTTTAAATGATTTTAAAGATGTTTAAATCAATTATTATTATAGTTGGCAGCAGTCTGTCAGATCATTTTTGTGGGATATCCTTTTTCTTCTGATCTAGAGTTAGATATTGTTTGCGATTTATAACGCAACATATCTGATGATCATCACGCAAAAGGTATCAATCCCATTATTCCGCCTCAAGTGGTCATAGTCACCAGCTCCTCGTTGGCGTTCTTTCCGTCCAGTGATGCTTTCCAGTCCTGATACCACAAAAGACGTCGTTTGAAGGGGAAGATGCACGTTAAATCAGTCGGTGCTCAATTTTCTCGTATGGGAATGGTGTGAAACTTTCGGTAATGTATACCCATTAGTGACATCTTTGACACTTGAACAAGAATAAAAATTACACGTTCTGTCGCCATTTGTCTTTGTGCTGCTTCTAAATGCGACGTTAATAAATTAATCAATCAATCAATTAGTCCATTATTCAAAACACAATAATCTTTCAAAATAGAAATCTGGATTTAAAACCATTACATGGTATTAAAATAACAAATTATTTCCCCTGTAAATGTCATGGAAAAAAGAGTAAATAAATTTGTAACGTACCTGATCTTCCTTCTGCAGTGTCCGACAACGTAAGGGATATTTCAAACTGAGGACGATAACAGAGTATATCATGCATTACAGAAACAAGCATGCTTTATAGCGAGCATTATTTGACCGATTTGTTAATTTAAGTTCGTAGTAAAAAATAGATACGCTTACAGTATATACAAATTAGGTAAACAAGAATCATGCATAAATTTTTAAATTATAAAATCGAAATATTCAATTTCCTTTAAAATATTTCCAGTGCATTAAAATCTTTAACACAAACACAACAAAAGCGTTAACGAATTATTAAATTAAATACTGAAAACCTAATATCCAAATCAAATTTTTAAAAAGATTTTCAGTTAGTCTAATTTATTAATTGGAATATGTATATATAACACATGGATCAATAAGTCCCGAGACTGTGCGGTCGTTTTTTTTTTTGCGATTTAGTCCTTCAAACGCACCAGCAAGTCAATATAATAATCACTGTTGATTGATTTACCTTTTTCGAGGTAGTCAATGAAAATCACGCCATGCGTATCCCAAAAAACTGACGCCATGACTTTGCCAGCTGACTGCTGCGTTTTCGGATGCTTCGGACGGCTTTCGCCAGCTGTGCGCCACTCAGATGACTGCCGCTTCGACTCTGGAGTGTAGTGATGTATCCATATTTCGTCCATGGTCACGTAACGACGCAAGAAATCTTTTTTGTTGCGAGTAAATAGCGATAAACAGCTTTCTGAATCATCGACTCGTTGCTGTTTTTGTTCCATCGAAAGCAATCGCGGCACCCACTTGGAAAAAACCTTTTTCGTGCTCAATTTTTCATGAAGGATAGTAAATACACTTCCATATGATATCTGTGTCATCTCAGCAATCTCACGGAGCTTCACTTTACGATCTTTCATTATAATTTTTGTCACTTCACTCACATTTTCCGGTGTAACGGCTTCCACAGGTCTACCCGAGCGTTCCGCGTCATTTGTGTCGGTACGACCACGTTTAAACTCGGCAAACCACCGACAAATCGTTGCTTTTGATGGACAAGAGTCCGGGTAACATTTTTCAATCCATTGTTTCGCTTGCACGGTGTTTTTACCCATTAAAAAACAATGTTTTATCAGAACACGAGAAACTCGGTTTTTTCCATTTTTTAAACAAACTACAAAACGACTTTACTCCAACCTCGATAACTCAGCTGTTTCTGGTCCGATCGACTTAAAATTTTGACACGTTTCAAGCAAAGGTTCGTACTCTAGAAAGACCTGGTTACTGGTTTACTACGAGCACCATCTCTGGGTTAGTCTCGGGAGTTATTGATTGATGTGTTATATATATATAATTTGTCGGATGCAAATAAAAATCCTTACTAATGTAATACAAAAGTTTCATGGATGATGTAACAAAACGGATTTGGTAGTCGTTATATGTATTCGTAAGAAATTCAGAGAACCAAACGCATTAATTTTATTTTGAAAAACTGTAACAGCTTCCTATTGCCTGCCTCATCGGTCATCTTAAAATTGATGACAAAATCTAAATTTCAACATAAATTCATGCATGGACAAGTTAATTAGAATGGTCACTTATATCCTAATATCTTTATTCCTCAAATAAGGTGGATACTAATCCACAGTTAATACCCTTTCGGCGAGTATTAACGACTTCTATATTCTATCCAAAAAAAATATCTCACAGGAATAAGAATATCTCTTGTAATTGTTTCTACAGCGTTGAGTCCTAATCGCACCAAATCTGCTAAACATGCCAGAATACTTCCACGCACTTCACACTAACATGCTTCTTATTAATATAAGCTTAATTACATCGTCTCCTACTTATGAGGACAAATATCCTTTTCACCACACTTGAATTTAAATCTGGACTTTGTTTTGCACATTTGGAAGTTGAGTTGCTTGAGTCTAGTAGCGCCTAGAAAATATTCACGAAGCTATTTGGGGGGAAATGCGCCTTAGAGCGCTACAAAATAAATAGTAGAAATAAATGCAGATGAATAACGTCTCATATTTAAAATTCTTCTTTAAAAAACTTATTCATATAACTTCAAATTTAGCAAAGAACAAAACTAATACTTTAATACAAAAACCTTAAAATATTACTCACAAAATCTTGGTTATCATATAAGCGAACATCATTAAAACGGATCCCACACAACCCAGTTTTACTCCAAAATCGACTCTCCTGGGAAATCATAAGGAACTATTAAGGAAGGGAATCATGATTTACGAATGACTGAATGAAGATGTAGAGATATCTTGGTTAATAAAATATCCGTGCCAGAAAAAAAAATTTATTTAAAACATCCATTTTACAAACGGTTCTAAGCATAGTTTTGCAAAAATATGATTTGTATAACTTCGTCTTTAATAATTATTAAATTTCTTAATTAAATTTTAGAATCAAAGCAAATAATAGAATGCTGATGTAGACGAGAACATTTTTTTCAGATACTAAAATTATAGCAAATGATTAATTATTGAATCAAATATATTTAAAGACAGTTGTAATTATTGCTACCGTAATATTAAAAAAAAAATAATATAAATCTTTACCTATTAATGTGTTCTTAAGGGAACACGATGCGATTAAAATAAAAAATCCTTGATTTATTGTTTTTGATGAATCATTTTGCTTTTAACCAATGTGTATGTAATGCGTAACTATAATAGAATATGCATTCAAAATGCACCAAAAAGCATACTATTTAATTTTTAAAAAAATTAAAATTCACAAGGCGTTTTTAAAATGCTACCCCACCTACAATAATTGACCTAAGCGTATGAAAATTGATTTAGAGATTTGTCAAACTATGTACAAACGAGGTTGGTAAAAGTTTTGGGATAAATTAATTTTTTTTTCATTAGTGACTATTTAGAATTCCATAATAAATGTGTAAATTCTAAATTAAAATATTTGTTAAAAAACTAACTATTATTTTGATTCATGAAAGCATACTAACTTTTGTTATATATATTAAAAGTCAAAGCCAGGAAAAATATCAAAACATTTGTCACAATAGGAAAAAAGCCTTAGCATTTTAAAAGCAGAAAAACTTTGGAATCTTTTTTGTTCTGTGTTAAATTATTTTAAAGATTTTATTTGCTTTAAAAGATATGTAAGAGCAATAAAATTAGTAAATAAATTTACTATGCACTTTATGCACTAGATAAGAGTTTCACAAAATTGTGAAGCGAATATTTTATTTTGTTTACTTAAAATTTTAAATTTTCAGAACTTTTTTTTTAACGAAAGGCGAAAAACAACATGCAAATCAAATTTGCAAACATTTTGGAGTAAATAAAGCTTACCTATTCATATTTTATGTTTAAAAAATGCAGTTTAGTTTATAATGCTTAAAAAAATTCAGAACTATAAGTAATTCTTTCTTATAACTTTGAAAATGTTTCTTTTCTGACACAGGTCAACTTTACATTTTGACGTGCTACGCGAAAATAACATTATTTTTATGTCTTCTGTTATTTATGTCTATATCCAATTTACTTGAATTCTAGCTAGTCATTGTAAAATTATAAAATACTATATTAGATTGTATGCAAATGATTATATATAAAAGTAAATAGAATTAAAACGAACAATTAGTGTTTAACAAGATTATTTTATAAAATCGTAACTAAATAATGTTAAAAAGAATAATAAAAATTAATATAAAATATGCGAGCGCGGAATATATCGGCACGTGTAAACAAACATTGAGATTGGTAAGCAATTGCTTCATATCATTTTAAAAGAACATGATCCTATTAGAATTAATTAAATAGGTAAAAATAAAACCAAAGGTTCCTCTGCTAAAGATGAATGGCGTCAAGAAATGAATACCAATAAACATAAGACTTATCATATCTTCCAATACTTTTATCGTAGAGCTCTGAAATTTTATGAGGTAATAGAAAATCGTATAAAGAATAATTTAGAATGAAAATATTATTATATTTTTTAATTGGTTTTCATCAAATTATACGTACTGTGTGAGTGTGTCCTCTTAACAATAATACTTCAAAGAGGCGATTACAATTCTAACTGAAACTATTGTGAATCGGTTGGAAGAAATCAGATTAAATTAACCACAAGTTACGTGAATTTCACGATTAAGTTAGAATAGTGTTCAGAGGGACAAACATTTTGTGATTGTATAATAACAAAGGCCCCTTTGTATGAGGGTGGCTAATTTAAATGCAAATCCTTATTAAATGCCCCACAGTTAAAATATATATTTTTTTTATTTCGATCTTGATGAAAAATATATTCCTAATATTTCATTCACAAAGGAAATTTCAATAATTAAGGAATTTTATTCCGAAAAAATAAATTATTGTTATATGAAAATTTTGTTATAAATAATAAACAAGTCTTTTAAAAGCCTGTCAAAAATATTTATTTTGTTTTTCACCTTGTATCTACGATGCAGAACCTATTACTCTTCGTAATAGGACATCATAAAGGCATCTATAAGAATAGTCAACATTTTCTGGTAAATAAGTTTTAACGTGAGGGTTATTTTTTGCCAAGTAAGCTCAATCATATTTTACACTTTTCCTCTGGAGAGTTCCTGTCGCTTATAATCCTATAACTTATTACATGTGATAGGAAAAAAAGTCTCTTAGGATTACATTCACTTTTCGATATTCATACGAAATAAATATCAATTGAGGTTTTGCCAAACTTTTGACTCAGTATTAAATATACTTCAAAAAATTGTTTTTGTATTAACCAATCCTGTTCTAAAATTAACTTCGTGACGTAGAATTATTAAATGAATAATTGTAATCTTAAATACATGTTTACTTACGAAAATACGAACTGGCATCAGCAGTGTTAAATATTAGGGATGAAATAACTTTTCCTTTTGGATATTTGGTACAATGATTGACAATATATTAAAGTCTTTACAAGATTAACTGCTCTTGATTTAATTTTATGCTAAATTTCTTTCCCCTTTCTTAATCAACTTTCTTATATTTATTCCACTTCTTAGATATATTAAATACTTTTGTACTTTTACATCACTTCTGAGATATAAATTCACTTTTCTGAACTTTCTGCTTTACTTTCAGTGATAATTCTTATCAATTAACAATTACATAAATTTGATCTTTAAACTTCAGACAAAGAGCAGACTCTTTGGTTATATAACAACTTTATTCTTTTGAATATTTATCGTGTTCCGTTGGTGAGCAGTGCAGTTTACATTTAACGGGTGCGTCACCTGGCGATCCGGAGAGGTTTCCCCTTCCCTCTGGAATGTTTTGTAAGCAACCATTTTGCAAATTCACTGTACATATAACACCCCTTACAGGCGAGCGGTAACAATAAGAAGGAACACAAAAGCTACTAGAGGCAGACCTCGTAAATTTTGGCCATGGTCAGGTGACGGGACTGATACATGAGATGCAATCAAATTTTTGAATTTTTCCATCATGAAAGAGCGAACTTAACGCACATCAGTTCTTTCATGAAGTGGATCGATAGTGGAATCAGGACTCAAAACTAAGGCTCAATAGAAAAAACGCCAGCTATGAGCTCGAATACACATAGAAAAGACAGCTGTTTAGCGTGAAGTCTTCTCTTTCGAATGCAGTGCCTCTTATATAGCCTTAACCTTCGTTCGCATAAAAAATGTGTTTTTGTTTCACCAGAAAAATGACAAGGAACGATTTGTTGTGAAATTTCACATGAAACTTGGAAAAACGCTACTGAAACTTATAATTTATCGAAAAAAGAGTATGGCAATGAATGTGTATTGCTTGCACGTGTTTTTGAGGGGCTTGAGCGTTTCCAAGATGGCCGAGAAAACGTTTAAAGTGATTCCCGTCCAGGTCGCCCTTCCTCATCAGACACGGATGACAATATCAAAAAAACGATATTCTGGTTCAATTTAACCCTGGGTTAATAAATTTGTGTTATTGCGGAAACTGTAGAAATTGACAAAGAATCCGTATGATGTATTTTTCCGCCAAGATGATGTTCTGGCTCATTCCATATTGTCTGTCAAGAAGTTTCTATTCATGTACATCCTCCCAGTAATAGAACATCTGCCTTAACTTGAGCCATGTGAATTCTCTCTGTTTCCCAAGATGAAATCCGTATTGAATGAAGCAAGATTTGAAGCTGTGAATGAGAAAGTGACACGCATTCTGAAGGAGCTTAAAGAAGAAAACTTCCAACAGTTCCGCATGGAGCATTATAGGGATTGAGGATATTGAATAGGATATAGTATTGAAGGTGATAATAAGTAAATATACATGACATCAAAATAAAATATTTTGCAGCCTCAGTTTCGTTATTTCATCTCCACACCTGGTAATTACATAGTAGTACAGATTTGAGTTTAGCTACTTAGGCTTAAATTAGCATTTTTTTTTTTAATAGTATGACTCTAAATGATATTTAGTCGGAATTTTTTAAGAAAATATTATATACATTACAGTCGAGCAAACTGTGAAAGATTTCGTAAGGGTTTTGTTCAGAAGTGTTTACAATAATTACATGAAATTAAATGAATAAAATTTTTAATTAAACATCCACACATTTTTAATTAAACTTCCACACACACACACTATTAATTAAACATATATTTCTAAGTATTACTGCACAACTTGATCATAAAGACTTAATCAAAATCATTGCGATATTCGTAAAAGAGAGCAATATATTTTCCAAGGGGTAACACAATTACATAAACATAAAATGTATTTCTCTTTTGTGTATTTGCAGCACCCTTTTATCTTACATTTTAAAATTATCCGTTCTACTTTGTGTTTCATGGACTTTAATTAAAAAAAAATGTAATAAAAGTTTTAATTAGATTTTTCAAAAAATAATTTATATGTAAGTTTAGTAATTTGTAATTTCTTTACATTAATGAAAAAAAATGCAACAAATACAGAAAAATACAAGTACAAAGTATCTCATGCAACCATGTACTTAAAAGCATCTGCTTCTATAAGAATAATGGAAGCATTCGCTTCTATAAGAATAATTCTTGAAAAAATACTAATGGATATTTAGTTTGTGTTAAATAGGTCATATTTAACTTCCGATGTGTGGATATTAAATAAGGAGACTGACGAGGCTACAGATGAAGTACGAATGACCCAAACTTCCGCGATCGACAGCTATTTAGCATGAAGCCATTTCTTTCAAATGTGGTGCCTCTCATTTTTGTAAACAAATCCGTATAGCCGTAGTCTCCGTTCGCATTAGAAATAGTTTCTGTTTCGCCGGAAAGAGGATAAGTAAGAAACGATTTGTTGTGAAATTTCGCATGAAACTTGGAAAATCCCCTACTAAATCTTATAATTTATTGAAAGAAGTGCATGGTAATAAATGTTCATCCCATGCACGCGTTTTGGAGTGGTTTAAGCATTATCAAGATAGCCGAGATGACGTTAAAGGAGAAATCAAGTCGGGGTTGTTCTTTCACATCAAACTGGATGACAATGTCGAAAAAATAGTTAATATGTTTCGAACTAATTGCCGGTCACATATTCTTTCGATTGCTTTATTTTCGAGATTCATGGAATTGTGTGCCTTCATTTGGTTCCTAAAGATCAAACTATTAATCAAGATTACTACCTGCACGTTCTTGCTGAACTGCTCGAAAAAATAAAGAAATAGAACCCGAATTGCGGAAGAACAAGTCATTCCGCATTATCTGTCATGAGGTCTCTAACCAAGTACACCATCCTAGTGTTAGTATCCACCTTATTTGCCGGGCCTTGCGCCATGCGACTTCTGTCTGTTTCCTAAGGTGAAATCTGCATTAAAAGGATCCAGATTTGAGTCCGTTGAAGCTGTGAAATAGAAAGAACGGCTCGCGTCCAGAATTAGCTGACAGAAAAATACTTTTAGCACTGTTTCGAACAATGGAAGATTCGCATGGAAAGTTGCGGGGATAGAGGAGGGTTGTATATTAAACGTGATGATACGTTAATATGTATGATATCAAAATAAAACATTTTGTAGCGCAGTCTCGTTATTTAATAGCTTCCCTTCTTTTGTGTACCATTTTATCGTCATCATATTTGTAATAAAACATGACACACTCTTAATCATTTTATTCTACTGTTAGCACTTTACGTTATTGGAAAACTTACAAATTGTTTTTCAACTTATTACATTTATCTTTATTTTTCTGTCTCACCGGAAAAAAGGCAATTCGAAAGTATTTTCCCAGTAATGTATCTGGAATTAACTGGTTGTCTTTTGGACTTCTGGATTGCGTTTGCAATAATCTATTACTCAGAGTTTTTTTTAAATTGAATTGCATAATATTTGCTTTTCTTTTTCGCGCATTTATACATTGATTCGTATAATGTTGTTTTCCTCGGTCCTTTATCTCTTAAAAGCTCATCTTCCCCCTTTCCTTTGTATATTAATGATAAGTTTTCAACTTTTTACCATTTTCTTGATTGGGACACTTTAAACTGGGACTTTTACTTCCTCCTAATGCAAAAGAATGTTAATTATTGGCTGTAATGAAGATACAAAAAAGCGAGTGAATAAACAATATAATTATCTCGTACAATAATGAAGTGAACTACAATTTTGTATTTGATTACAGAAACATGTGTTTTTTTTTTTTTTTTAAATTTGGCATTCGATGGTTCGGCACGGTTATTGCCGACTGAGACTTTCGATTTCGTGTTTTTCAAACAGCGTTGGAGTGTTTGTTGACCTTGACCTCAAAGTCACTACATTTCACTGCTCTTATTTTCAGGCAGTGTTTATCGTAACTCTGTGATAGTACAGTGTTTCTCTTATAGCGAATTACCTAATACATTTGCGCATTAAAACTTTGTAAATGCAGTGTAGCATACAGTAAAATGTACTCCATAAACATTAGGTATTCTTCAAGTGATCATGAAGCAAGTAATTGTAATCATATGATTCGTTTGTCGCAATATCTTTTTATTTACCATTGCACTGGATTAATTTCTTATTTTATGTTTTACTTTTATAAATACAAGTCAGTTAAATTAATGTTCAACGCTGAAATTTAATTTTTGAAGTATTGAAAATGACGAAATACTTCGTCTGATATTTATATTCTCTACACAGGTTCAGAATGTGTGCAAACACGTTACACGCATGCTTAAAATCGTCTAAGATTTTATCTAGAATGACTTAGCTTTGATGTCTCTTTTAAAACTATATTCCTCCAGTGAATCTCTAATCGTCCTCGATCTTATTAATACCGGAAAGAAGGCTTACTATTCCAAATAATTAAAGTGTTTTTCCTTTGCTTTTTAAAAGACAGGAACTTCAATATGTTTTGTGTTAAGTACAACTAATGTCCGTTTATTAGTATTTTTAAAAAGTATTTGAAAAAGGAAAAGTTTCCAAATTTTTTTTTCTTATTTCTTATAAGTGTTTGAGACTAAATTCTCAAAGTATGCAAGCAGCAAACTGAAAGCTTTCAAGTGTACTTGAATGGAAAGAAATTCAGTTTGTTAAGCGAGATGTGTGAATGTTTTTTTCTATTTGAAAATTTGAACAAACCATACGATGTATTCATTCAAAGAATGCGATTTTTTCCTTACCACTCTTAAACATTAAGAAATTCAAATGAAACAGTTAATTAAAGGTTCTTTTTACACTGCCTTAAAGCAATTACACCTCGAGGAAAACATTTTATATTGTTTACCCTACGATGAAAAACTTGCTGAAAGAACATTTCAGAAAAAGAAGACCTTGTTTAAAAAGACCAATTGGACGCAAAACGTTTCTTTTCAAAACATTCGGGTTTTTTTTTTTTTTTTTTGTAATGTAGAAACAAAATTTTCAACTACTATTTTATTAGAAAAAGAGTTAAATAAGTCGTAACTGTGAAAATCAGTAAATGAATTTTGTTATTTTATAATCAACTCGTTTTTAATTACTTTTGTCTGTAGAGAAATTGAGTAGGAAACAAAGTTTTTCTCTTTTTTTTACATTCAATTTAGTTGTCTAAGGGCAAAATAAACCCTTGATAAAAATATTTGATTTTGATTAAAGGAAAATTTGTTTCAAACTGCAACAGTAATCATTTATAAGATGAAAAAAATGAGTTACATCTAATACAAACAAATTTGCGGCCATGGCAGCCGAGTCGTTGAGGTCGCGGGCTTAGTGCCGACATTATTACATAATAGAGATTTTATTACATTTATTTTATTACATTTATTATTACATTATTACATTTATTTTATTACATTTATTATTACATTATTACATTTATTTTATTACATTTATTATTACATTATTACATTTATTTTATTACATTTATTTTTATTACATTTAATTTATTAGATTATTACATTTATTTTATTACATTTATTTTTATTATATTTAATTTATTACATTATTACATTTATTTTTATTACATTTAATTTATTACATTATTACATTTAATTTATTACATTATTACATTTATTTTATTACATTTATTATTACATTATTACATTTATTTTTATTACATTTTTATTACATTTATTTTTATTACATTTTTTTCATTACATTTATTATAACATTATTACATTTATTATGGCATTAATTATGGCATTTTATTACATTTATTAACATTATGACATTTATTTTATTACATTTATTATGACATAATTACATTTATTTTATTACATTCATTTATTGCATTTATTTCATTACATTTATTATAACATTATTGCATTTATTATGACATTATTACATTTATTTTATTACATTTATTATGACATTATTACATTTATTATGACATTATTACATTTATTTTATTACATTTAT
>BMAW01002558.1:0-21305 GCA_019974015.1 Nephila pilipes | reverse complement strand
TCAGTTACGTATTACAGCTATCATATTGCTAAATTGACTTATTATACTACTGTACCAAAATGTACCCAACCTTAATTTTTCGAGCAACCAATGAATCTTAGAGTGGCATGATTTGGTACACTTAATGTTCAGGTGTGAATTTTTTTTCTCCCTCAGAAACAATCAGTTGTCGGCAAGCAATCGATGAATAATAAAATGAGATGAACGTCAACAGATATCCGTTTAGGACAAAATAACAGAAGCATTTGACCAATGTTACGGCAATATATTTTGTGTAAATATTTGAGATTTCTAAGTAGAAATGAGCCAGAAATCAACCAACGAACCTAATGGAAAAGGACCAGATTTCAATACTCAAAGGGTGCGATGAACCAGATGTGCACTATCTCAAATAAAAAGTCTTCCAGCGCTGCTTCCGACACAAGTCGAATCTTGGGAGAAATAAGAGTATACTAAGGGAACTATAATGTAACATCGATTATCAGAATACCGGACTGGAAGAGCATCGGTTAACCGAAAGTGTTCTAGTCGGCAGATTCCTTTCATATTTTTACTGGAATTCCCCCAGTTCTGCTCGTGTTTCAGCAATGCTTTCTTAAATAGCATATCTGGAACCTTAGAAAACACGCTTTCTCCAAATTAACAGACCCTTCTGTTATTGATTATTATGTTCCCCAAACTCACATTCATTCACGTAATAAAATTATTTATTATGTTTTGTAGAGCCCTTTCAAATGGTAAGTGTAGATGAATGGATAGAAAACTGAGGTTGACATTAGGTATTCTGTGTGCATCTTCCTTCAGAGAGCACTTTACAAAACTAACGTATTTAATTCCAGATATTTTAATACGCGAAGTTTCAGATGTCTTAAAGGAAGTTTTCTGCCATCAATTTCTGTTTGCGGGCAGTAATAAATAATAAGAGAATTCACATTTTTATCAATGGTCTTTCTCCTCTTTCCCTCTTTTCTACATAACACATCATTAAATTAAATTACCTTTTAACAATATTAAAATTAAAATTGCCTGCTAGTATAGAGAATTGTTCAATATTTTCTTACCAAATATCACAGAAGGAAACAATGAAATTGCTTACCATTTTGCTAAAATGGATGTTTTTTGCGAAGATATCAGTGTTTCTGCTTCCCTCCCGCTTCTTCGTTATTTATACTATAAATGAAATATTACAATGATTGATAAAGCTAATTTCTAATTTCGGATTACTTACGCACCTTTAACTTGAAAATTAACTCCTTTTTTTCTGTCGTTATAATTATTTTAACTACCATTGCTCTTTTATATCATATCATAAATTTTAAATAATAACTAACACCAATTGCCCTTGTAGTTCTGTTGAGACTCTGATTATTACACGTGTTTCCACTGTTTTATTTAAGAATTACACTTAATTGAATCTATAGAAATTTCTAAATCTTTGGTTTTTATTTTATTAAATAATCATATACTCCATTCTAAATTAATATCATATATTCATACAGCGCCGGATATCGCCAATGAAGCTCAATATTTTTTTTAATTCTCCCCTCCCATTTTTTCTTCTTCTTCTAAAAATTTTCTCATATATAGCATATATATATATATATATATATATATATATATATATATATATATATATTTCCTCGACTTTTGATTTCTTCTTTTTTGCTTTTCCACCCCTTTGTTTCTGTTCATTTGTTATACATATGTTCTTTTGCGTATCAGTTCTTTTTCCTTTGTCTATTCAAGTTTGTAACTATGTAGATTTATTTATGTAAACATGTTTCCATTGTCTGTTTTTTGAATTCAATTAATAATAATCTTCTATTTATTCAACATTTATAAAATTCATGTCTAGGCGTCTGATAAAGATCTGTATATCCTTGGCGCACTTAACATGATAAAAAAAAACAATTTTAGTTTTAGTGCCTTCTTCAAGAATACTTAGATTTTAAATCTTTCACTCTCCGTTTGTGGTTTTGACCGTAATTGGTGGAGTGGCCAGCCCTCTCTAGAGACTGATTGCACTAAAACTTGTTGCAGCTGGCCCTTTCTCAAGCAAATATAACAAATTGGGACATTAAAACTTCAGTGACGCTTACATAAGAATTACAAGGATACTTGACTCAAGATGGAAGGCAAGGAACAGACGAACGATGGAAACGCGGTCAGGAACAAGGAAGGCCCTTCAGACTGGCTTCTGTGATTCATATGCAGATACGTAGGAACAACCAATAAGTAGCCCTTTGATTACCGTTGATTTTGAAGCGATTGCCGACTGACTTTATGCATTCCCAAATATGGCGTTGAATCAGGCACTGGACATTCAGGGTGAAAAAGTTGTCGATCGATACTGAATCAGTGGAAATATTTGGCAAAGTCTTTAAACAACGTGATTGGCAAGAGGGCTGCAAATGAAATGTAATATTGCCGGTGATCATATCCGAACATCTCCAGTACCCGATTGTTCCGTATTACTGTACTTTAAATGAACAGTGTTTGCTGAATATGAGTATTATTATTTATATAAATAAAGGCTTGATATTTTTGAACACACAGAAGTACTGCATCAAGATATTCCCAAAACATGTTGAGATTATATCGAAAAATGTATCAGCGATGGTATACGATTTCAACACATCATTTAACAAAAATTAAACACAGTATATAAGAACTAATAAACATGACTTTCAATACTATTGTAAAATATTGTGGTTTTCTTTGTCGTTTCCTTGCAATGGGCTATTTTTAAAATACAGAGCTGTTAGTTTACTGAAAGTGTCATAAATCGTTTCGGGTGATGAAACCAAAATTATGTATCGCATCTTCCGTATCTATGTGCGATGCGTCTGTCTCTAAAATTTAAATTTCTACTGGAATTAGAGACGGTAAATTTGCATCTTCATTGAAGTTACAGTCCCACTTAATAGCCTAAAGTAGTAAACTAATTCCATAAGATTTATTGATTCATTGTAAATAGCGTCGCAGTTAAAAGCAACACGAGGGCTATTATGCACAAGAGAACCGAGTTCATCTAAAGAGCTTAGAGCTACAAACCGTCCTCCCGGGAGACAATCACCCAGGCACTCAGCATTTATTAGCAAAAAAAAATTTTTTTTGATAATGAAGAGTAAGTATATAAATTCCTATTTGAAATCTAAGAACATAAGACATTTCATAATTTCGATATTTGAAACTATATAAAGGTTTACAGTGTGCTTACAGAGCAAGAAATGTAATAATAGAAATAAAAAATTAACAGTAGAATTTTTTCTTGTGGAAATAAGATGTATAATAGGCGACGTAGAATTGCTAAATGGAGTAATACAAAAAGAGTCCGCAAAAGCATGAACTAAAAATGAAGTATTAGGCAAACACATATACATGTATACAAGGTGTACAATTATAAGCTCACAATAAGGAAAATTGAAAAAATAAATTGAATCTAGAAATGTTATAAAAATGGAAACAATTACGATAAATTTGTTGGATAACTTTATGAACCAAAAAAATACAGCATTTAAACTTGAAATACAAATTAAGATTTTCACACACAAACTTCAGCCAAATAGGTTTTGCTTCAATAACAGAACATTTTAAATGAAAAGTTTTCGTGAAAGAGCAAGATAAAACGCAGTGATCAACATATCCAGCAGAGCCCCAGGATCATAAATTTGTATTTTTCAAATTAAAATGATTTAAATAACAAACGAAGGACCATGGCCAGTTAAGAAGCGAGTTATAAAACCTGAATTGGAATAAAATTCAAATTTTTTCTTGAAATAAAAGACTGATCCCGAATACCGGTATTACTAGTAGACTACAAGAACCGCCAGTCAGGAGAAAGGCTTATTTTTTTAAATCTTAACTATGTAATATCGAGGTACAAGTTAATATCTTTCCTTCCATCATGACAGCGAGTTTTGCAACAAAACCTGGCTGTTTCGTTGTAATAATTTCCGACGTGGTCCCGAACTCAGGTAAGTTGTAAAAAATCAAAACAAGTTAATAATTTTAATGGTATTAATAAAGCCAGATTTTATTTCTAGTGTTCTGCAGTAACAGTATTGGAAGATAAACTGTCGATATAAATAGAAATTCTTTTGAAGTTATGAGATACGGCCCACAATATCATAAATCCAATTACCGTAAGTTTCTGCACGAAAACTGAATTCATTATAAGATTTTAGTTTCAACTTGTATAGTCTATTTAGGACAATCTGATGGAAGACACATACACGGCGAACTAGATCCAATCTTTAACTGTCGGTGTAAATCTACCTCCCGAAGGGGGCTACGAAAATCTGTTTAAAAAAAAAAAGCACTTGTTTTTCAGGATAAACAACTACAGTAAAAGCTGTTTGAGTGGAATGAGATATTATTAATTAGGTTTAAAATGTTTGAATTATGATACTTCAATTTTTTTTTTTTTTTTTTTTTTAAAGGAAATTTAGGGTGAATAGGGGAACTTGGCAATTACCTGCTGAGCAGTACAGACAACGTCCCATAGGCCTTGTTAATTTTTAAAAGGTAAATTCTCTGAATGGAATTTGGCATGGTAATTTGAGAGGATGTTAGAACACCATCCCATACTCCCGCACCATAAACTGTAATGGGTTCAATAACAGATAAACACCATAATTTGTAATTTTTGAAGTTGAAATCACCGAAAGAAACCCTATTAAAATTGGAATAATTTTTTTTCTTTAAGAAAGATAATGTGAATTCCAGGAGAGCAAGCAGTCAATCGAATACTTAAATATTATGAAGTTTACAAATTTTACTTAGGAATTGTTGAGAAAAACTGGGTTTCGATTAAAGACGCTGCCACCACGAACTCTCTTTTTGTGAATTGGCGGGCGTATAAATACAACCGAAACCATTTTCTCACTCGAAATCTCTAACCTTAGTCATACCAGATGCTCAGCAATAAGATTACCTAAAATATTGGAATTATGCTCTAGTTTTTTTTCTGGAACTTTTGGAGAAAATAACCATCAGATCATCCGTTTTCTGAACTAAAAAGTTTTCGCAATGAATATCCAAAATAGAACTAAAATATAAATTCTCAGAACAGGTGCACGCATCAGAAACCCCTGGGGAAGCCTTAAGAAAACGCTTAACTGTAAAATTAACATTATAAAAAAATACATGTCTATTTAATAAGTAAGAATAAATAAATTTTTTTGAAAACAGATTGGAAAACGAAGATTTCTTGCAAAATTTTAAATAAAATAAACCAATTGATATTATCGAACACGCTCTGATATCGCTAAAAATAACAGTTCTATGTTCTGTAGATCTTTGTGCTTGATATCCGAAACCAAAAGAAAAATAACACAGCCACATTTTTTTTATAAACCTAAATTAAGATGAATGTAGAAGAGTGTTTTGACAACTAGAAATATAACCTTTGACAAAAAAACTTCCAACAATTTTTCCTGAGGTTGCCAAATAAATAGATTGGTCTATATGATTAAACGGATTGTAAATAAACTTCGTTAATTTTGAACCTCAGCCAAGTGATGAGGATGCCAGCTGGCAGCTCTCTCTCTCCAAACTACCTCACCACATGCCAATGGGAGTGACTCTGAGACCTCAACATATTTGGACATACATAAGCCCCAAGGCTATTCAGTTGGTCTTAAGGCCTCAGTTGTACGATTTGATGCAAAGAACGCCGGCACGAATTTCCAGACAATGACCGCTAGCTACCGCGGCCACAATACAACAGTTGTGATGAGTACTTTTAGATATTCAAAGAAGTATCGTATGAATCATTTAAAGGTTGTTTTATTCTAAGGATCCAGCATAAGTATTACTATATATTAATATAAAAACTTCCTTTTCATTTCTAAGACTTATACACACCATAAATCTCTACACGCGCAATGAATGATCCCGACTGAATGATATGTATCTATAATCAGCTATGTGTACTAATTGAAGGAAATATATTTATTTATTAATTACACCATTGACTGATTTCTTTTTTCATTTTCAGGTTGAGTTTGTAGCAGACAGTGTCAACCTGACCTGCTCTCATTACAATAAAGCAAATTGTTGCGTTACCATGGTGACGTACAGTTTTTCTGGTCGTATGAAATGAAGCAGCTGATCTAACTACGTTTACGACGAGGGATAGTTCATTCTTGGTCAGTTTAATGGATCTCATGTTCTTCCAAACGCATGGAATCTATTCTGAAATCAAAAATGTTTATACATTAGAAATTAGTTGAAATAGATATAAACTCTAGCTCATAGATTGTAACACATTTAAACAATTTTTAAGGAACTCAAAATGTAATGGATTACATTACTAACGTTTTTTTGACATTTGTTGTTGTCTCAGAGAAAACTCAAAACAAAATATTCAAGATTGCATTCAACTGACACGTGGACTCCTCACTTAAGAAACGTACTGTTTAATTTATCTTCCTAATTCATAGATACATGTACAAGAGTCTGTTAAGAAGAATCAACTCTTATGGATACTTCACCAATTCTAAGAATAAATGCTTATTTGCTTTTAAAAATATCAAAAGTCCTCATATATTATTTTTGCTTTATAACTCTGAAATGTGTTAATTCCTTCCTTTCTCTATAAAAGCACTTCAAACTTTTATCTTTGAGAAATGTCGACGTTCAGCAATCCAAAGTTTTCTTGAAAAGTTCTCAGCCTTATACTGAAAATCTTTTTTTTTTTTTTTTTTTTTTTACTTCTTGTTGTTGAGAATAAAACTTTCCTGAAATTTTATCTAAAAGAATAGATAAGACTGTGAATTTTATTTTTGAGACTGATTGAAAGCCTTTATTTTGTCTTGAGATATGATATTCCATGTTTTTTCTTGAGAAGTAATATGGTTATTTTTATCAGAATTTTGATTTTCTTTCAATCTGTATTTGTTGGAGAAATGTGATAGAACATGCCACTCGAAAGTATTGAGATTCTTGTAAAATGGATATATCTTATTACCTTGCAGTATAATTTATTTTTATTCTTTAAAAATATATTTCTCCTTGAGCTATATACTTGAACCAATTCATGTCTTCCAGAAAAGCAATTTTTGTGATGCAGCTAAGTCTCCTTATTCCTGCATCACAAAATCTTAGTTTTTCACTACAGGAAGATGCCAGCCTTTTTTAAATAAATTTCATCTCTAAAGGAAAATTTTTAGTTTTCAATCGTTTTAGGAAGAGAAAGCAATCGTTAGGTGCAAATTCTGTCGAGCAAGGAAGATGGCAACCAAAGAAATTTCTGTTCATCCGAAAAGTTCATTCTATGGTCAAAGCAAAAAAAATAAATCCAATTCAAATATTTTATTATTACAGAATTTTAGTCTGAACAGAACTGTCTCTATATTAATACTAAATTAATTAATTTTTCTTCTGCAAGTAGTGAAACGATTTGTTGGCAGCATCGATTGCACACATTCTCTACGTTCATTTGTTTTGACGTTCGAAAGATAACTTTTTAGAAACAATCTTGATATAATTTTCAATATGGAAAATAAACATATCTTCCATGCGTCTTTTGTTATTTCAAGCATCCTTCATGGAATTTATGGCAGCATAATCATAAGTCTTTTATGCCAATTGGGTTAATTCAACAACATTCTCCATGACAATTTTTTAATAGTTTCCTTGTACTTCAACACAAAAGTCAATAATTATTCTCACTGTGCAACTCGACAGCATTCCAAAAATTGCTTTTCTAGGAGAAAGGAACAAATTCAGGAATCTTGAAAACAAATGTTAATCAACAAGGAAAAATACAAATGTTAGCGATGCAATAAATTAGTTCATTTGTACAGGATTCAGGTAAATAAGGTATAGTACGAAGAAAAACAAGCTTAAGTTATCTACTTACTAAATCAATAAGTTATTCCATAGTTTCCGAAATAATTTATAAATTGCCATGGATTGAGATAAAGTCCTTCTCTTGGTGATCTATTTATTCTATTAGTAGTAATTAATGTCAACCAAATATGCATTACTGCAAAAATACTCATAAATGACGAAAATTATTCAAATGTTGTTAGGAGGGGGAGGAGGAATTCCCTGATGAAAGTTATTTTGCATAATATTTATCAAAATTGCAAAAAAAAATCCCTTACCCGTTAGTATTAAAACTAAACCTAAGTTGATATAAATTGTTAAATTTTACTTCTCCGCCGAATTCTCTCAGAAAGACAGATTCGATCATACATTTCTAGTTCCCAATGGTTACCACTAATTGGGCTAACACATATCGCATTTCAAACTCAATATACTTTTTAGTTCACTTTTAAATCTCGACTATTTAAGTCAGCCACGTGTTCTTTTTAATTAAAATATTTAAAATCGAATCCTAATTAAAAGAATTACTACCGATGATAATCCATGATGTTTATAAGCATTGTTAAAGAGAGTTGTTCCTGAAGATCATATTGACTCGTATTCATTGTTTAAAACATTTTGAGAAATATTTTCTAAATCTTTTAATATCACGCTCTGTATTAATTTAATAAAATATATATTAATTTATTGAAGCTCTTATATCTTTAAGATTAAAAAACTTATGCTTCAAAAATAAAGTTTTTTTAAATACTATTGAATATATCCCATTAAATATTAAGCAATCGTTAGCAAGTGCTAACAACTGGTATATAGTGCATCTTATAATTATATTAACTAGTGTTTTTTTAAGGAAACAATTAAAATAAAGTGGTACAGCAATAATAATAATAAATGATACCTATAAAAGTGAAGTAGTTTAAATCTTTTTCGTATTTATGAAGTAAGAATAAACGCAAATTCACAAAAAATATGCTTGCCCTAAAATATATGGATAACTATAAATATTGAATTCAGAACACGTTTCCTAAGACATAATTGCAGTTGAATATAAAAGACGAATCAGTTTTTCGATTTGAAATTTGTCGTGATATACCTCGCTATGTTGAATTCTCACGCGCTGATAAAACCGAAAGTTCGCGTTTAAGGCGTAAAGGAATAAAGATTATGGAAATTTTTTAACGTATGTAAAGTAGAGTAGCTTTGGTATGCATATTATCTAGTCGCAACGTGACACATGTACATTTAGGAAGCTAACAGGGAGATCTAAGAAGACATCTCGACGGCAAGACACAGTTTTTGTGGGTTGCTTCCAATCAAAAATTGTCTGTCCGTCAAATTTCTAATAATCTAGCCAAAACCGGTCCCAGAACTACAGCTCATTGCCGTTTACAACCAAGCAAATTTTATGTTTATCGTAATAAACGGCGAACACCAATATTCAAAGCACGTCAAAGAAAGCGAGACTTCTTTGCGCTAAGAAACACATGGATTGAAAAGAGAAATGATTAATTGTTCTCTTTAACGAAATGAAATGGAACTCAGTATGGATTTCCCAGATGATAACTGGATATTTCAGCAGGATAATGCTTCGATCTACACCTCTACATCTACTGAAATTTGGTTTATACAGATTCAAATTACCATATTGGATTGGCCAGCTACTATCCCGAATCGTAACCAGATGGAAAATCTTTAAGGGACATTCGTATGAGTTGTGAATGACCATGGATGCCAATTTTCTACACTATCGAAGTTAAAACAGGTTCACTTTAAAACCTGGTTTCCTGGAAACCTTACCTCAAAGTGTGCCTGATTAGGTATTCAAATTTATGAGAAACAACGATTTCAGAATGGGAACTGTGATGGATAAAACTCTTTGACCCTATTTTTAGGACAGTATATATATATATATATATATATATATATTCCCACGAAAAATTGTGAACTTTATGTGATGTATCGGTAATACTATTGCCAGCGTGGTTTTCCCGTATTGATTCTTTTTTTCTTCTGTTCAAAAACTATTAATTAAGGTGACTGCCTACGTACAAATGTCAGTTTTTGACCACTTGGGTCAATTTTTTTTTCTTTAATAATCTTTTAGTTTCATCATTTCTCTTCTCAAATCTGTTTTCCTTTTTGATTTATGTGAAATAGAAATAAAGATATAGCAATTTTAAAAACCATCGTCAGCTGCAAAAGAGAGCCGGAAGTAGCATTCTGGAACCGGAAGTTGTACATAATTGCATTTTTTAACTCTATTTCTACATTTTTCTTTTTCTTTTAAATTATAAATAATATTTTAATAATATTTCTAGTGGTTTAGCCACTACTGTACTGTTTAGTTTATTGATTTGTTGCTGAGAATTGGCAACAAATAGTTTCTGTTTACATTTGAATGTGTGTTTTATTTTCGTATTTCTGATCGTTTTTTTTACTGAAATAACTTATATTTTGAATTGCAATTTTGCTTAAAAGCTATTCAAAGTAACATAAATATGGGACACTGCAAAAATTACCGCCCAAAGAAACGAAGATTTTCAAGAAATCAGTACTCTAAGAAACCGACACTGAACAATGCTCAACATGAAAATGAAGTTTCAACTGCAAGGAATGATGAGCAGAAAACAGCAAGTGCTTCAAAACTTGAGGGATTGAAGCAAACTTTTTCTGATAATATATATTCTGAAGGTTCTAGTGAACTATTTGGCCATCGTATATATGATATTAGAACATTAATATCTGTATTTGCAGTTTTGTGTTGCCCTGTTTGTTTCCAGGATAACCTCAGCTTGAGAGAGGATTCAAGATTTGGCATATGCTCAAATTCATATATAAAATGTAAGAACTGTGATTTTGTTAAGGTATTTGTGTCATCTGAAAAGATTAATAATGCATTTAACTTAAATACTCTTCTTGTATATGCGTTAAGACTCATCGGAAAGGGCTATACAGCTGGAAATAAACTGTTTAGCATGTTAGACTTGCCTTTTTTGTCTAAAAGAGCTTTTAGAAATCAAGAACTTAAGATTCTACGCGCTGCAACTGAAGCTGCTAAGAAAAGCATGCTCAATGCAGCAGATAAAATTCGAAAAGGAAAATCATTAACAGATATAAGTTACTGCGGAGTGTCATTGGATGGGACTTGGCAGAAACGGGGTTACTCATCTCACAATGGTTGCGTGAGCTGCATATCCATTGATACTGGAAAAGTATTGGATGTCGAAATGATGTCCCATTTCTGCAGAATATGTAATAAAATGTCAAATACTCCAGGTGCTTTTCCCGGTTCACATGTTTGTCGCAATCACAAGGGTTCTGCTTCTAGCATGGAGACAATAGGAGTATATCGAATTTTTGAGCGATCGGAAAATCTGCGTAAATTACAGTACAGGGATTATTATGGGGACGGTGACTCTAAGGGATATGAGTCCGTTAAAAATATGTATGGCCCAAATACAGTCAATAAATTTGAATGTATTGGCCATGTTCAGAAGAGAGTTGGGAGTCACTTGCGGAAATTAAAAAAGTCTACGAAAGGAATTGGAGGAAGAGGCAAGTTAACAGATAGTTTTATAGACAAGCTGCAGAATTATTATGGAATTGCTATTCGCAGTAACATAAACAATTTAGAAAGCATGCAAAGTGCAGTTATTGCTGCCTTTTACCACTGCTGTTCTAGTAAAGATTTTCCTATGCATGGTCAATGTCCGCAGGGAAAAGACAGCTGGTGCAAATTTCAAAAAGCAAAAGCTCAGGGTAAAACATTACCTGATAAATCCACTGGACTTTCACAAAATATCATAAACATAATTAAGCCAACCTATATGAAATTATGCGACCAAACCCTATTAAAAAAGTGTTTGCATGGCATGACACAAAATGCCAATGAAAGTTTTAATGGTGTTCTTTGGAATATTATTCCAAAACAACATTTTACTGAATTGCAAACTTTGCAATTAGGTGCTTACCTAGCTGTTCTTCAGTTTAATGAAGGTGCCAGTGGTTTCATTGAGGTAATGAATAAGTTGCAGCTAAATGTCGGTAATTATATGCTCCGTATTTTGAAGCAGTATGATTTTCGACGTATCTCCGATGCAAAAAGACATTCATTACCCCTTGTAAAATTACAAAGGAAAAAAGCACGTGCTATGAGGAAAATAAAAATTTTGCAGCAGGAAAAAAAAGAAGGCTTGACATATCATCCCGGGGAATTTTAGATTATTTTGAATAGGGTAAGTGGCTTTTCACTGCAAAATAAAACTTTAATTGTGTTTTTCTCAAAATAGTGTTTTTGAAGCAAATTTGAAACCATTTACATGATATCTCAAGAAATAATGGAGATAATGTCCTGAAATTTTCTGAGAATGTTTTATATTCTATTCTTAATGAAATGGACCAAAATCTTTGATGTAGGGGGAATATATTTTTATTTAGGACTGTTTATGTAAAGATAAAGTTGAAAAAATTGCAAAAATGTCCATGTTAAAAGGTGCGATTACCTGCAGATTTTTTAAATTTTATTATTTCACTTAGATTTTGGTTCATTTTGAAGAAAATTGTTATATGTATTTTGTGTGCAAAGGAAAGTGATGTAGCTGCATTAGAAATTTTAATATGGTGTTAGCCGTTTCAGTCAAAATATGCTGAAATTTCCTTGAAAACGACCAATTTATCAAAAAGTACAATATTTATTTAAAATTTTTTATGTGTTTTCTTATTTTTATGTACTATTTATACTAACAACACAAAAAAATGTGCAAAAATTAGTTTTTTTAAAAATTTTGGTCTCGAAGGTAGGCAGTCACCTTAAGCTATTATTCCGAAAAAAAATCACCTTTCTATATATTTATGAGATGCGTTATATTACCTTAATTTATGTATCGAATCCAAAATTCACCAAATGTAAAATGACATATTTATATTATTGAAGTTAATTTCAACATATATCATAATTATATTTCAATGAATTCTCTATATTTCGAATATTATCTAAATAATATTAATCAGTCAGTTTAAGTCTTCATATTTGCTTACATGGATTGTAATAATCTTGATTACTTGTGTAATTTGGATCTCTCGTTCTTCAACACGCATTGAATGAACTATTCGTCCTTTGTAAAAAATAATGTACTATATCAAACATTTTACTACAAACCAAACTATCACGTGCACTGAGTAACTTCATATTAAAATTTGAAATGTCTCAAGGAGTTTGAGGTTATCTTGTAAATTAATTTTTAGAAATTAATGTATTCGTAAAAATGATTTTCATATTATTAACGTATAATCTAATTTAAAATAATAACGTATAATCTAATTTAAAATAATAACGTATAATCTAATTAAAAATTTGAACAATTTTTAAATTATATTTTGACATATAATTAATAATGTTATGTAAATATATTAACAATACGTTAATTTTCAAATATTTTTCTTAAGATATTGTAATAATGATGTTAAAATTTTTATGAAGCGTTGTTTGTTATAGGTGAAATATATATTTATTGCGCGTGAAATGTTATGTTACATATTATTTAAGTAAAATTAACATTTTATTAACTGACTTAAAAAGTTATTAATATTAATTTTATTAATATATTAGATACATCAATGATTTGTTAATTTTATTAAACGTGGTTAAAATATTAATTCTCACATATTTCTTTCGTTGAAAAATTAACATATTTACATAAAACTCTATGTAATATGATAAAAATAGATTTAATATGTTAATCTATTTTAATAGGAGTATTTTAATACTTTATACATTTTATGATTATTTTTCTGTTACTGTAACTCTGGGATTTCTGTAATATATAATCCAACGTAGAGATCCTAGTTTAGATTGCTTATTTTGGCCTTGCTGCTTTAATGAAAATAAACCAACTGTTGACAAAATTTGGGGACTTAGTATCTTTGCACCTTCAAAAACTCGATTTTTCAAATTTGTTTTCAAAAAATAGTGTTGAATGTTAGGAGCATTTTAAAACAAACCGCGTCAAAATCCGACAATTATTACGTCCTGTGCAACAAAAAATGTAAATGTCTAAAGTGGCTTGTTCTACGTAATGCAATGTAAACAAACCTCTTTTTCTTAGTTTGTTATTTTCACACTTTCCCACAGGATTAAAAAAAAATGTTTTGCATGCAGATCTTTAAAATTTTATATGAGTGTTGTACTTGTAGATCTTTATTCTGTGAACCTCAATTTTGTTAATAGGATGATTAGATTTTATTTTATAACATGATAAATGAAAAAAAGGTACTAAATACAAACTTAATAACTTTTTAAATGTTTCAATTTTTTTAATGAAAGATAAATTTAAAATTTGAGGTTCACAGAATAAGGTCATTATTTATCTTTAATTTGGTATAAGAATTATGGTTCTACTGTTCATCTTTCAAATATTATCTTGTGGGTAACGTAAGGTAAGCTAATTTATTTTTTAAATTTTTGTACGCATATTTCATGTTGTATAAGAAAATATATTAATTTAATAGCAAAACTTGACCCAATATTTTAAACTATACACTTTATTACACAAACTGGCAAAGTTTCATATTGAAGTGAGCAAAACTTGTTGATTTATGAAGAATCGAAAAAACTTTATCAAAATGTTCGACTTTTGATTTCGAAAGGTACTAAGTCCCCTTAAAATAAAATATTATGGGAATAAGATATTTTACTAAGCCGTGTTAAATATTGTTCTACTTACGTATTTCTTTTCGACTTATAGTAAGGGTTAGGCATGTAAGAGATCGATGAGAGCCGAATATCAATTTTTAATATATTATAAAGAGACCAACCGTTACGTAATGCAGTGAAACCTCGTTAAGTCGAATTATCGAAAATCCGGGTTAACCGGAGAATGGGAACAAAATAAACAAAACAACGAAAAGAAATTAATTGGCTTTATTAGTTTCATTTTAACTGTGCTAGTGGTTTTTTTTCCCAAAAAAAATTCTCGAAAAAGTAAGATTAACCAAAATCAATATCGATATAAGTGTTCTTCCGAGCTCCAGGCTCCACAGAAGCAACTACTATCAAGAAAAGAAAATACCTTCAAATTCCTAATGCATTTTTATTTTCACAAGCAAAACATTGCCAATGCAACAACAAAAAGAATAAAATGAGACTATCCTGCCGAGAAAAAAAATCTTTTATTAAATTGAATATCAAAAGAGCAAATGACAAATTATTTAAGTAAACAATAACATTCTATTTGTATATTAAAATAAAAGCAGAGGATAAATTATTGAATTCAGTATATTTTAGCAATGTAAATAGACCTTAAGCTAACTAGCAAATTAGATATCTTTTGAACCTAACACTATGTACCCTTTATTTTATGCCCACGCATTTTGTTACCTTTTTTCATTGTCACCTTTGTCATTGTCACCTTTTTTCACAAAACAACAACATACTAGCATATTAATCAAATAAAACATATTTAACGAAAATTATTTTTATATTAAATAAACGGAGTATGAACACCATATTTACAGAATATAAAGACGTCTGCTTTGATAACAGAAGAAATTCGCTAGTTTTATTTCATTTTGCATTTAAACAATGTAGCACTATATTCCATTCGCCACTGGTGATAAGAGGCATGACAGAAGTTTTTCGGCACCGAATATTTGTTAAGTCTTCTCTTAAGTCTTCTCCCTCATTAAGTCCTCCTTCCTATTCCTACATTCATCCTTGTTTGAAGATTTCAGTGAAAAAAAATTATTTTTTAAAGTTTTACGAGGAGGAAACAATTGAAATTTGCAGATAGTTTCTCAAATTAAAAAAAAAATCTTCGCATAGACCGATCCAGGTTATCCAGTAAAAGGTGTCTATAGTACATGAAAAACACAAATTAAATACATTTAATTAAATGTAATTGAAATGGTTATACATTGTACATAAATCTTAGTGCTTTGTAAAGTATGCATATATTTAAGGGGGAAAGGAAGTACTTTAAAAAAATTCTTTCAATATTTTAATTGTTTGAAGATTAACATTTAGAAGATTCAAAAATGAATAAAAATACATTAATTAATTGTAAGACTTTTAAAAGATTTGACCCTCTGTTGAAATAGGTCGTAAAGTCTGTTTGAACTGTTCGCAGAAATAACTTTTTCTAAAATGCACAATCACTCACAAAGTTGCACGAATATTCAGCGCACTCTGGTGTAATGTTGCACAAGTCCAACAATGATAACTCCGAGAGGAATTATTTATTATCAAAATAAAAACAGTAAAATGTCTAGTTATAGAATTACAACATAAAATTTGTATAGCAAAATATAACAAAATTCAGTAAAAAATAAAGTTCTGATATAATAATAAAAAGACTGATTAAAATTTTTATTCGAAGCCTCACTAAACTTGTGACACCCAGTTTCCTTTCTCTAATTTAATTGTTCCACGACTAGTTAGAAATAAGTAATCATGAATTAAAATGTCAGACAATGGAGAAAAGGAAATTGCTTTATTTAGATCTTCGAATATTCGAAATTCAATATCTAAATTATTATATGTGTGGAACAGGTCTCTACCCGCTGCAGAACCTAAAGACTAATATAAATCTTTACTTATCTGATCCTGCTGATTCGGATCTGTGTCAGAACCAAACTTCTGATCTGGATCTTAATACGCATCCGTTCACTGGAAATTACTCTACAACTACTAATATCAAATAATCTAACCTTTCTACTTTTTCCAGCGTAAGCGTACGTATATATTCGATAATTTAACCTACAGTCTCACTGTTTTACCACCAACCCTCTAGTTAAACCAAGGTGACCAGACGTCCAGATTTTCAATAATTTATCGCGCGTCCCTCAGGGTTTTAAGAAAGTCCCGATTTTTAGAAAGAATGCATGACAAGCAAGAGAACGGCTTGAGAACGGAAAGGGAATATACGGTTTTCAGCTTCCTTGTAGCTATTTCACCAGGATATGAGCTTTATATTATTTTTGTAAATTTTATGATGTTAAACTTTAATAATAAAAATAATTGTTGAGAAATGATTATCAGGAACTACTTATCAAAGTTCGCCTTGATCAGTTTCTAGAATACAAACACCATTGTTTGGACTTAATGAACAGTGGCATTTTTCGGCATTGGCAGCGACGAAAAATTTAATTTTTGATGTAAAATGAAAAGAGAACACTTTGTACACTTCCACAGATTTTATTCTTATGGCGACATGTATCGCTAGCGATTTAGCCTCATTTGGAACATTGTTGCAAAGGAATTACATCTTATACAAAAATTGGAAAAGGAGGGGAATTTTAGAGAGGAGAAGGGTCAAGGTGTAAGGAGTTTTTTGGTCGTCCACGAAGTAACGCCTTCGCATATTGAGTTTTGTAACAGTCTCTCATATGATACTCATCGTACTGTGTGCTAGTGGTAGTTAAACAAGTGATGTCAACAAATCATCTATTCCGATTATTTTTGTTTGTAATTTATTTAGGTACCAAAGGTAGGTATTTTTTAGATACCCTTTTTTTAATCAAGACCCCCCTCCCCTCCGTCAATGGAGCCCCGCTTTTCGAAAGCTAAAATCTGGTCACCTTAATTTAAACTCCCATCTGCTAGTAAATGTTGTAACATCAGTTCTTTTTACTACACTTCTCTATTTCTATTCTTATTTGTATAAGCCGCGATTCATTCATAAGAAGAGGTTCTCAAAACAAATAACATATGAAAGTTCTTTTCCGTTGAAGAGAAATGCGCAAGAGATCACCATTATAAATTCATCGACGAGCCGCATTTACCCACCTTTGATGTACGAGAATGTATCATAAAGTTTTAATAATTATTAATAAATTAAAGAGATATCTGGATAAAACACATTCTGCACGTTAATTGGTCCATGTATAGATATTGTTGTAAATTATTTCAATTAATGCTGATTTGTTTAGTTTCGGGAATTCATAGATAGAAGAAACACGCAGCATGGAGAACGTGTTCAATCTGTTGAGTTCTACTGAGGGTGATGACTATGAAAGGTCTTAAAAATAATAAAAATTAAGTTTCTGTCCGATTATTTTTAGTGACAATCAAAACTTTACGATAAAAAAGGTAAAATAGTTCATTATTATCCATTTACGATACTGCGACTTACTTCAGTCTTATGCTTCCTGAAAAGAAGCAAAGCACTATTAATTGCAGTAATTTACAACATTATATAAATAAGGATCAATTAATAAGCAGAACACATATTATTGAGGTATCTAGTTTACTTGTCTGTAATGATTAAAACTGTACAATATCCCCTCGGATAGTGTCGTTTCAAAGCTTAAAATAAATTCTGGTTCTGAAACTAACAACAATTTAATATTTTAATTGCAACCGCTGCGTAATAGGTTGCTTCGCCGGGTACTTTTTACTTAATGCTTTACAGGAGCCACTCCGGCGTTTCTGGAAAAGTCCACTTCGCTAATAAATCTATTCTCTCGCCTAATATATATGAAACACTACCCCGTAAACAGATTTTATTTCTCTTCTTTTCCGTATGCTTCCAGCCGACTTACTCTTATCGTTTCACGACCTAGAAATGCTCTTCCCTGGCCTATTTCCAGACAAAGAATAAAAAAAATGACATCAGCTTTGAAATATCGCTGGAACACCGAACGAAAAAAAAAGAATCGCTATTGAAAAGAAACTACGTGAGATATGTACTTAAGTAACATATTTTCCCTGGTTGCCTGAGCCCCGTTAGTATTTGGTAGCTGAATTTTATACCCTTTGCAACCACTCATTCGGAAAGAAAGGAAGGAAAATCGGGGGAGATGTGTACCTGTAGAATTTTTTTCTTGCAGCGTTTGCTGGGATAGATCCGGATCTTTTGCCCTGGGAACAGAATCGTTGTATTATTCATGTTGCAGTTTATGATTAGATTTCTCAATAGAAAAATTCTGGTAAATTGCTAGCATGTAATCTGTCCATAAAAATGAACAATGGTATTATCTAGATTCTAACTGGATGATTTCCCGTTTAAGAAACAAAGATGAGTACGAGGGGGGAAAAAATTTGAAATGGATCTGGATTTTGTGCGTCGAGAACGGAATTGCAACCGTAACATAATCATATAACTGTCTATGATTAGATTTCTCATAAAAAGGTTTTTGGCAAATTGCGAGCGTGCAATCAGTGAACAAAAATGAATAATGTGTTTAACTAAATTCTAACTGAATGATCCCACATTTGACAAATAAAAGTGTGTACGGTGGAAATATTTTCTTCTTCTGATAGATCTGGAGCTTTTGTGAGCTGAGCTCTAAATGGTTGCATATTTATGCGACAATTTAGGAAAGAAATTCTCATAAGAAATCTTTAGGCAAATCGATGGCTGTTAAACTATGAATGTAGGATTTTCCATCTGAAATTATTAAGCAATTAATTTTATTTTTTCAATCTACTGTAAAACTAGTTCCTCCGATACTCAATAGATATCGCCACGAATCAGAGCCATGTGATAAGCTCATGCAGCGCCACCTATCCCAGAACAAAACTGAGTGACGCTCGTTTTCGAGCCCTTTTTTGCCGCCACTTTTTCCGCTTCACTTCTCCTTCGCTACCCGCGTCGGAAGTAAACTTCAACGCCCGAGCGCGTTCCAACGTCCATCGATAATATGGTTTAAATGAGGCAGCCATCTATCTTTATCTGACGAACTGGTCAACTTCCTTTTCATATCATAGTGTAAATACTTTTCATTCTTCATCATCTCTCCTAATAAACAAGTAAAGCTACTGCAAGCTTCATCCTTGAATATCATCAACAACATTACATGGAATCCGAAACTACCCCTTAGACAACCAGCCCTTTGCGTAAGAGCAAACCATCGTAGATTCGGGATGAACAATCTCCATCACCCCAATATCTACATGAATAAAAATGAATGGTGAGGTTTGATAGATTCTTATTAAATAATCTTATTTGAGAAACAAAAATGTATAAAGGGAAATCTTATTATATTTTTTGCAAATAGTTCCGAATCTTGTGATCTGTGCATTGAATCGTGGTATACTCATGCAATAATTCATGATTATATTTAAAAAGAAAGAAAAAGCTTTTGGCATATACATGGTTTTTGAACCATTACCAAAGTTGAACTGTTGTGTTAAATAGAATTTTTTCGAATGATCCCACGTTTTACAAAAAAGTGGGGGGGGGGAGAATATTCTTGCTGTATTGCGACGTAATAGATTTGAATCTTTTTGAATTAACTGGGAGAAATACACGAGTATTATTCTGGATGGTGATGATGTACAAAATAATCGAAAGTCGAAATTAAGTTTCTATTTCAATTATTTCATAGACATAATTAAGACTTTACGATCTCCTTGTATATGGGTCAACCGTTAACACACGACGTCAGAATTATTACTCTAAGTTTTAATACTTCAATCACAGTCACTTTTTATCTTGCTGGCTGTGTTGCATGCACTAAGATAATTAAATGAGTTCATTTTTCAATAACGAACTCTAATAATCATTAAAATATCTTTCGTAAAAGCTGATATGTTCATTACGATGTATTTAACCCTCTGGCTGCTCATCCCGCGATTTCCACGGGCATGTGTTTTTCTTCCTTTATTGAGAAGCGCATCCCGCATTTTCCCCGTTTAACCACTGAAATAAATTACGTACAGTATTAGACGTGCAATTTACGTTTTTGGCCAACAGATGTCGTTAATTATCCACTAAATTGCGGCATTTGAAGGCATGTGGTATTCACATTGACAGCTCGTCATTTCGCAAGCCAAGTACTACCTAACCCCATAAAAAGAGAGCATCGAAGACAGTGTGCTGTTCAAGAAAAGATGCAAATGGGAAAAAAATTCGCAAAGAAACACGAATCTAGTGCTAAAACTGTGAAGTAGGACTTTGCCTTGAGCCCTGTTTCGAACTTTATCATACTAAACTGTATATCTAAGGTATTTTTTTCTTAGTGCTTAATATTTTCTTAAATTTCATTCATTTTACTTTTTAATATTATGCAATAAATAAAAAATAACTGTAATTCAATTTAAATTTACTAAAAAAAAATTCTGGTGATAACATCTGAAATTGGTTTTTCTGGCAACTTAGTTTCTCATGATAAAAATCTATATAAAAAAATCTTTTCCAGAAAGAAAAAATGCATTTTTCAATTCTCCAATATATATAGATTTAAAATATGCAACAAAAAAAATTGAAGTGATTTCGGTCCACAAATTGAGCAGTCGGAGGGTTAAGGGTTGTGTCATTTTCTGTTAAAATGTCGCCAGTGAAAATCTAAATAAAGTTTATGCATATTTTATATATGCATCAAACTGATAATTCTGGCATTTTTTTCCCTTCTTTCCTTTTTTATCCCTTTAAACAAGACCAAAGTAAATATGTAATAAGTTTTATATAAACTTAAGAAACATACAAGTTTTCCAAAAGCTTGGTTTCTTGGCTATTCGTAGCTTCAGTTGA
>BMAW01002544.1:0-16338 GCA_019974015.1 Nephila pilipes | reverse complement strand
TATATATATATATATATATATATATATATATATATATATATATATAGTAAATTTTTTGGTTAAGTGAAGGATACATATTTATAGGGTTTTTATTACTATAAATATAATATCAATTTAGGATACTGTACAATAAAATACTAAATTTACTTACGATACATTTTCACACTTTTTACACAAAGGGAATTTCTTAAGTGTAGTAATATATATTCAAATGCCTTATTTTACACATATTTTTGCGTTTATATCCAATTATTTTCTCTTAAATAATGAATAGTAATCCACATTCATCGCTGCATTCTATTGCAATATATAAGTAAACTCTATAGTAGTTAAGTGTTGGTGGAATCACTCACCCTACGCATACCTTCTTGCTCCCCTATTATTTGGAGAAAATTCTAGGTATTAGTGTAAGAAATGAAATTTTAGAGACATGTGAAACTGACTACTGTGTGCTGACGTCGCTAGTCTCGGTAAATAAGAGCATGTGGTCGGCCATTGCATTTGTCCATGGTGAGAAGGAATGCCTAGTATTTCGGCAAACTCTTGGCACTGTGTGTAACGAGAAATGTTGAATTCCCTAACCATTTCCGAAACGGAGTGACCTACAATTAGCATTCCGCGGTCGGAGAAAGTGAACATCGATCGTGCGGCCATAATCTTGTCAGAAAACCTTCCAAATGAATACTGTAAGTATAAATAAAAATCCCTGAAACTGTACTGCTTATTTATACATATCTTACACGATTCTTATCCCACATTATTCTGGACATTTGCAAAACGCTATCCCACGACATTTGACACTTCAGCGTATATATTAACGAAAATTGTAGCCCCTACGGGAGGAAAAAAAATAGGCTTGGATTTTTTTTTTAATCACATTGCTTTCTTTCAAAATTTATAGAGGCCGTATCAATCTTATTATATGTAATCACAATTTATATCAACCAATGAATTGTATATCGTTTCTTTCGATTAATCATCATAGGATTGATTGATTGTTTGTTTTTAAAGTCGCATTAAGCATCAACAAAAGAGTTATTGGTCATTAACTTCCCAATTTGAACCACAAGCAAGTGACAAAGACGACGCCTGCTTTAGCACTCCATTCTCAAAACTTCACACGGCACCAAAAGGAGGACTTGGAGCTTTGATGGCTTTAAGGGGTTTCAGAGTGTTAGATTTATCCCGATTCTTGGAAACGTAATCAAATTTCGACTAGTTATAATTTATTGAAATTAAAATTAATTGCTTCGATGTTTTTACACATACTTTATAAAAGAAATAATTTTCTAAAACAAGTAAAATATTTAAAATATATTCTTAATTTCTTATAATATGATCCAATAAACATAATTTAAAAAAATTAAAAATTTAAATAGGTTTCACTACGCGATAGATATTTTGTACGTAAATGGTTCTAATGACTTGCAGTAAGTTTATTTATTAAGTCAAGTATATATACCTTCGCTAATGTGTACCTATTGCAAATGAAATACAGGTATAAAACATATTATTAAAAACTAAAATATATCTAACTTTTATAATTTTCGAAACAATTAAATATTTTCTTACTTTTTTAAATATAATAAACATATATATGACATGAAATATAAGTATAGCTTAAAGAGTGTATTATACTAACAAAACCGACAAAAGTTTAAGTGTTTAAGTATAAGTTTTGGAAATATCTTGCGCGCAAGTGAAAATTTTTTAAAATGACACAAATGAATTTGAAGTTTTAACATTCAATAATAAAACTGAATTTCGAAACTTGCGCATTAAATGCTCCCAGATAATTACAATTCCATTTTGTTTGCTCCGACAACTTGATTTTTTTTAAAATTTTATGTTTTTTTATTTTTATTTATTTATTTGCTCCGAGAACCTCAAAATAATTACACGTCCTTTCTTGTAATATTTGGATTCGAAGTTTACTAACTCAAATATATACTACATTAGCCTACATAGTAGTAGCCTATTATAGTGATAAGCCTACATTTCAAAATATTTTTACACCAGATTTCTCTTAAATAATAGTATTTAATGTTTATCATTATAAATGTCAGTGGCCAAATTTGAGACAGTCTGTAAAAATTGAAGACCTTTGAATGTGTTTCATATACAGTTCTCTCTTTATAGTCAGGTATTGCACCTTTTTATCCCTCGAATTATTGCGGCATTCTTATCCTGGCAGACAAGCCTTAGAGACGTAATATTACGCCTTCTATTTCAGTGGAATAGTGTTTGCTATAAATACAAAATAGTACATTTCTTGTAGTTTTAGCTATTTCCTGTATGAAATTTTATTTGCGTTGGCTATATTAAAGTTTCTGAAACAATACGCAGCTTTTTTGTTTATATGCAATTTTATTCGGGACTTTCCATTACTACAGTTTTTGATTTATTGGAGTGCCCTGCTTTGATATCTGCTTGATTAACCACAAAATTACCATACGATGAGATAAATTTTTAATTATTACGATGAAATAATTGAGATATCTGGGTAAAATTAATTCTACATTTTAGTTGATACTTATATACTTTTGTAATTTACAGCTATTAATGTTGACTCATTTGGCTTCAGGAAGCAACCTACAATATCATAAAGTTTTGATAATACCTCGGGGTATTGTAAAGTTTTAATTATCACTATAAATAATCGAGACAGAAACTGGAGTATTAATTATTATTATTCAGATTTATCTAACATAATTATCATTCAGTGTTGTACATTTCTTGACTTCCAGTGTTGCACATTTTTGACTTTCAAAGTCATTCATTGGAGAGACTTATAATCTTTAGAGCTGTCTACATGGTCCAGAGTTATACATTTCTTCCAGCGTTTCTTGATCTTTCGAAGGCTATCGTTTTTGAGCTCATCATATTGAGTTCCACATTTAACGTATTGCAAGTTACTAGCTTCTTGAAACCAAACAAATTGGCATTAATAGCTGAAATTTTCAACGCTATGTACATAAAAATAAACAAATATACAGAATAAATTTTATCCATATAGCTCGCTTATTTCTTAGTAATTATTAAAATTGCATCATACACTCTCGTATATCGTTTCCTATACTAAGGGGAAATTAATACATGATTAATGTTTCTAATGTTGACGGTCAATGTTATGGAAACATTAAAGAGGGGGGAAAAAAGAGGAAACATTGTTTATACTTTTTATTCTTAAGTAAAAGAAGTTATATCATACATAAATGTATATTTAGTAAATAAATGGCAGAAAGATATAGTAATGTGCCCGTAGCTATACGCATATCAGATTGTTATATGAGCAAACATACAAAAAAAAATGATACTCACGGAGCTAGATATGATGATCGACTTTTATCTATTATTTACATGGTATTTTCCCTGGATGTGGTCTTTTTCTGCCCACGGAACGGAGCAAACAATTAAAAATGTATTTAAATATTGAGAATTGCTTTATTACAAGATAAACGTCTTGATTTAGATCAGATTAGTTAGAAAAATCAAAGAATGCAAAGCAGATGCATTTATTTTTATTAATTTATTTTCGCTTATATGTTCGTATTTTGATAAAACGTTAATTCCTGCAACATTTTATGCCAAATTCTAACTATTGATTGGAATTAATGGATAAATAAATGCATTTTATAAAATAATTTTAGCTATGAACGTTATTTGTCTGTAATTTTGCTAGTTTTATAGATTACTTTATTTATGCATCGCTTCTTTACAAGTTGTATTTGATTGATAGTTATTGAATTTGTACGGAACTGAGTTTTTTAAAAGAGGGTTCAATCGTGTTTTAATGTTCATGCTAAAACACGGGATATTGGAAGAAAAAAACTGATTAACGTCTCTCTGGAACACGAAAAAGTTAAAAGTGACCGATCCCATCATGTTGCATCATTGCATACATGTAACGCACCCACTGATTCCTATTAAATTATCCATCGCCAGTAGCCCTTAAGGTAACTGAGACACCTAAAAAATACAAATTTAGACTTTTTTTTTATTTAGATCTTCAACAATATAGGATGCTTTTTTCTGAATTTGTAAATGTAACATTTATAAGAATTGGATAAATAGTACGGACAAAAATTGAATATTAAAACTGTAATCGAACGTGACACACGTCCCTGAAGACAAAAGTATCACTGGCGTGTAAGACAATGGAATTTCGCTTTTGTTGAGATACTATGCTTTGGATCGTAGTCGAAATATGAAACGTCCCATATCGGATGTGGTTAAAATTGTACGGTCACTTTATTTTCATAAACTATCAACGAATGATTATCCACAGTATGGATTATGCCCATCTGGATTAGATACTTAGTGTAGGTATGATTCATCTTTATTTTTCAGAAAAACTTAGTTATGAAAGTGCTTACTTCATGAATCTGTGCTTCTCGCCATATAGCCTATATTTAAATTCAAATTACTTCTAAATATTTTTACTTCTAGTAACAAATTACTTCTAAATATCCAGAATTTAAAATTCCGAAGCAATTAATTGCTAAAATGATATAGAATTATCCAATTAATTATAAAACAGTGCTAGATTGCATTAAAAGTATTATATTGTACAATATCTTTATTTAAGTACTTATCAAAATGTATTCTCCTTAAGGATTCTGGTACACCCTTCTCAAACTTTAGTCCGTCCATAAAGCTGACGATTATGAAGTGAGTATTTTCTACATGTAGAGCTTATTTTTTTCCAATAATTATTCTCAAATTTTAGATATAGCAAAATACTTGTATAAAAATTATGGTAAAATTGAATCATAAAATTTCAAATTTCATTAAGTTTTATTTTTAAAACTTTCTTTATATTCAGTGTATTGAATGATATATGCTTTATATATGCTTTAGTTCTTTGCAATTTTGTAAGTTATACATGCAATAGATTTTATGCCAGATTTATCTAAAAACAAGTACACACACAACTTATTAATGTAAATAAAGATATTATTAATAACTGCTCACGCATAATTACTTATGCTAGTAAAAGCGTTTTCTTTACCTAAACTGATAGATAAATATACAGATAACCCAATATTAAAATATATCTTCAATTTCTTTTAATTAAAAAAGTTACGATCTTTTAAATATAGCTTAAAATAAGCTCAGATTTCGTTGTTGAAGGACACCCAGTAACAGGTCACCGCATAAGCAATATAAGTAATCCCAATAACAGGACACCTCATCTTATACCTTTTTTTTCTCGATTTCCACAAAGCACAGGTGAGAATTTAGAAAACCAGTTTATATTAACGCGCACCATTTTTTATTAGAGCAGACGACGGTCTTTGATCTTGATTAAAACGATAGAAATGAACCCGAACGAGTTAAGAATCATATCACGTGACTTCTGTAATGTAAAAATGATGGTACCGGATTGGTCTGTTTCTTTTAAATTCTACACAATGTGGTGACTTTGAGGATTAATTAATTTAAGGTTTTGGGTTGGATTAATTGGCGAAGAACCATGTTTAACCAGAATAAGCTCAAATTTCATTAAATTATCTCAAAGCGTGTATTTATGATTTGAATGAAGCTATGTAAATATATGATTGATAGATTGGTTTTGTTAGCGAAGTACAGAGAAGCAACACTAGGGTTATTAGCGATGAACTTCGTAATTTTGAACCTCAATCAAGTGGCGGGAGCGACACCTAAGTTGGTAGCTCTTTCTCCCAACTTCCACACCATGACCAAGGGAAAACTTTCAACATCGACAAATTTAACGTGTATCACGACGGGTCTTTAGAGGTATTAAGGCTTGATCCATGATTCGATGGAAGCCGCAGCCGGAGAGTGCACGACAATGACCCCAATATGATTAGTAGAAAAAGGGGGAGGAACTACAAGGAGGAACATCGAATTAAGACATCATCAGTGAAAAAAACATTTAAGGAAATTAATTTAATCTTACTAATTTCAAAATAGGAATTCGAAATTCATTTGAATAAGTATTCCAGCCTTTTTCTAAACTTTTGGACAATTTTATCACTTTATTTGAACTGAGAATATCGCATTGTGGAAGTGCATTTCGATATTCAATAATTATCTACCTTTCTACTCGACTTTACAATAATTCTAATAATATTATCACAAGTCATATCAGGGTGGCATACGTAAACCGATTCTTAAAATTATATTCCATTCTTGCAGTGCTTTCAGAGCCTTACCTTCAGCAGGAAAATACAGGCATTACTCATCCGAGGCATTCTAGTAACTTTTTCCTTTTCCCTGGCACTGACTGTCCTTGGTAAATACAGATGACGCAACCCCGTGATACTCAAGCGATCCTTCTCTATTTTCGAACCTCCTCTTTGTTAACAAATTTTTATTTCTTTTCACTTTTTCTTATATCTCTTTCCTCATTGCTCAAGAAAATCAACGTGAACTGGTAGGTAGTTTATTACTGTCACACTAGAAACAACACGAGAATTATTGACAGAAGTCCTAGTAATTTTGAGCTAAGGTCAGATGCCGAAAAAAACATCTGAGCTAACACCTCACTCTCAACATTTATGCCACACCAAAGCAAGGAGTTACAAGCCTTAATAGATTTAAAGTGAATGTACCCAGCTCCATCATAGATTTTGGTAAATAGGAATTTAAGGCGAGAGGGTATTATATTCGGAAAAACAATCTTAAGGATCCCGTCTACCGGCCATTTTGATTTCGTGAACTCTATGGAACTTCTACTTCAGTGTATGTGTTTGCGTCATCAAATGCTTATCATTTTATCTATTTGAATGTAAAAAAGTGCATCGGACACAGAGAAAAATAATAGAGGCTTCAGTGGAGTGAAATTTTTTCATTAGGTTTTTAAAAATCTCTGTACACGTATTTTAAAGATACGTTTGTTGGTTTTCCAGTCTTTAGATACATTCTAAAATATTTTCATAAATCTGAGGAAAAATATAATTCCGAAGTAACATTTTTAATTTTTTTCTCTTTCGAATGCACTTTTTGGCAATCAAATATATAAAATAGCAAATATTTGAGAACTGTAATAGAAATTCCAAAGGATTCATATAACATTCATGAAAACGAAATGGCTGGTATACGGAAGCCATAACAAACAACCTAACTTATGGAGTGACTGTGGAAGTCTAGTGGTCACCGCCAAGAACTCATGGCCAGGGTTGTTTCCGTCGAGTCGTGGGTTCGAGTCCCAATGTCCATAATACACTATCCTGTAGTGGTAATGATATTGCTAAGTCTTAAAAATATTAAAGAAGAATTTAGTTTAGATTTTTATTTATATTTCAGACTTTACGAAACTGCGGGTAACTTCTATCTTCAGCTTTCTGAAATCAAATTGACATAAATCGTAATAATTTGCAAGCAATACGGAATAATTATTACGCAAAATAAATGTTATATATATATATATATATATATATATATATAAATCAGTTATTTATTAGAAATATTTAAAGCTTTATGATACCCCCTTGAAATTACAATTATTTAAAAATTACGTCAAACATTTGCTCTCATTCTAAAAAAATTAGTTAAAATTGCGAAAAGTTAAACTTATTATTCATCATCACAAGATCCGCAAAACAAATGCTTTAAAAAATTACAAATGACATAATCACTTCTCATCATTATTGTGTGTATTAGAATTCCTTCTAGTAGTTCACACTCTCCTATATATATATATATATATATATATATATGTGTGTGTGTGTGTGTGTGTGTGTGTGTGTGTGTGTGTGTGTGTGTGTGAGTGTTTGTGTGTGTTGTGTGTGTGTGTGTGTGTGTGTGTGTGTATACCTTCTTCAAAATTTCAATCTTTAATAAAATACTTCTTAATCAACTCAAGTGGATAATACTTGATGTTAATACATTCTTTTTCAAATATTAATTCAGTTAATTAAATTTAATTGTTGAAAATGCAATTTAGCTCAACCACTTAGTGCGATTTCAAGAATTGCCAACCTTTGAGATTTTTTTTTTTTTTTTTTTTGGCTGAACTTTAAGTTCACGATGCGGAACCGCCAAATAATTCCTGCCGCCAGGCTAAACTGCATTCCAACCATTTAAGTTACTGGATGAATTAAGAAATAAGTTTAGCTTTTGCTATATCATTTATCTTGCAATGGCAAAGTTGGTAGAGTGTCGGCGTAGAATCTTCATGCCTTCGGATCGAATCTCGTCGGAGCATAAAATTTATTTATTTTATTATCAAATAATTAATTTTAGTTTTATATAGTAGAAAAATAATTTTCTTATATAAGATATTTAGCAGGATATAAGTTTAGGAATAAATACCGTCAGTTACGAATAGTGTAGAAAATTCTTTTGCCACTTAATATTGTGATTCTGTCATATGTCTATACATATTTATATTAATTGAAATTATTTAATAAAAAGTAACTAAAACAAATATTTTCCTTGTTGACCTAAGCAGGAATTGACTTTGAATTTTTTTTATATTTCTTGTTTATAATCACTTCTCATTTTTAAGAAACTAATAACTTTAATAGTTTAGTGGAGTTAAAATTATCCCTCTTTGGAAGTTTATAAGTTATTTTACGGTGGACCCGTTCCTGTGATTAAACCATTAAAAACGTTGGATGGCCAGACAGTTTTAATTAAAGTTTTCAAACAGACATTGACCTTATACACGACATTATTTGCTGATAGCAGAGTAACGTTTCAACCATTAGATTCTTTAATAACGTGTCAAATGTCATGGTTAAAACATTTTTAAAAGATGTTTAAAACTTTTTTAGAAGAAAGAATTAAGGTAATGTTTTTGTGTAATGTTCTGTTCAATTAGCTTTCACGTCAGGAACAATACTAAGCCAACATGAATCTATTTGTTTCTAACTCAATTTTCAAAAGATGTCGAACATGCAATTTGTTTTTATGTAAATATTAATCGATCATTTTATTCCCTTTCTATCAAACATAAAGGATAAGTTTTATTTTCTCGTGTGAATTTATGATGTAGATTTCTTAAAATTTTTATATTCATGTCTCTCAAGTTCAATTTACTTTTAAATCACATTTTATGTATTTGGTATGCGGCCACGGAATCATATTGATCATGGTCGCGGACTCGCAACCAGCGTTTTTCATCGAGTCGTGGGTTCGATACTTGATTGCAACTAAAGATCCACCATGTACCCGGGACTGATACGCATTATATATCTCCAGGCTCAAACTCCATCCTTTAGTGTGGTATGGAAGTTAGGAGAGGGAGCTACCAACTCAGGTGTCGTTTTCATTGCTTGATCGAGGTTCAATATTACGAGGTTCGTCGACAATAGCCCTCTAGGTGCTTCTAGTGCTACGTTAATAAAACGAAACCAAGCTTGTAACAGTCACCATGACTGTAACTTTAACGGGACTGCTAACGCCACCTGTGGTGACGTTGAGAAAAAGAGACTTTTTCCCAACCTCTAGTTTGTTGTTGAGTGTGTGTTTGTGTGTCATATATGTATTCCTTATTATAACTATTAGTGTCATTTATCCGTGTGCTGTGAACTAAACCCAACTAAACAACAAAAACAAAGTTTTCAAATCTTCTAATTTTCATTCAAGATTCCAAGCACTTATGCCATGCTCCACAAAGTCTATATTTGTCATAAAACAATAGACTAAATTCATTATCTCTTCTATGTAACGAACTTAATTTAAAATCAAAATTCGTGTGAAAATTCTACTGAACAAATAATCCATATGTTCGTTCGTTTTTCGCATTCAGATTTTTTTTAAACTTAATTTATCCTGTATACAAATCCGGCAAAGAAGTTATTTTAAATTATTGTACCGTAATTAGTTTTCATACATTAGTACACGTGAATGATATATTATTCATTTTAATTGTGATTCTTAATAACACGAATCCTCTAAAACTTAAGTTTATAAAACGCATTATAAAGCTTTCACCTTTTTTTTTAGTAATAATGTTTTGCTGTTTAGTTCTTCCATGTCTTGGATAACTCGAACACTGAATATTTTCATTTCGTTTTGGCTACTCTTTATGTATTTAGAAAAAATACATTAAGTGGCCCATTGTATAAATTAGAAGTTAATCGTCTGATAAAGATCAAATAGCATTTAACATAAAGTCGAGCCTTTATATTTAGAACTCTTCTGCAAATCGAAAATCTTTTATACATCGATCTTTTCTTTTTCTTTTTTTTTTTTTTTTTTTTTTTTTTTGTCAATCTTCGATTTACAAACAGTCTTTCTACATTGATCAAACTTACTATATATCGAACAAAAAGGGTCACGTTTAAAATTATGTTTAACTATTCCAGTAAAAAGTACTCATGGATTTCGTTCACAAGAAGGGGAGAAGGGATTGAACCAAAAAAAGCTGTATTTCACTAATTCTTGAAGCAATGGTAAATCGCGGAAGACCATAAATTACATAACAGTCACCATTTGGTAATATACGTTTAGATTTTTTTTTTTTTTTTAGTTTAGTTTCTCTTATCGACGCACTAGAAGCAACACGAGGGCTATAGGCGACGGACCTCGTAATATTGAACCTCGGTCAAGTGGCGAGGACGACACCTGAGCCGGCACTCCCCACGCCTAACTTCTACACCACGCCAACGGGATGAGTTTGGGCCCCGACAGATTTAACGTGCCCCGACTATATGGCGGGTCTTTAGCAGCCAAGTATCGAACCCGCGATTGAACGAAAACCGCCAGCTGCGAGTCCACGACCTTGACCACTAGGCTACCGCGGCCACGGTGATATACGTTATTCTTAGCTTATGTTCAAAAATCTCTTTCCTGACTCTCCAGTAGCAAGATTCTTATTAATATAGCTAGTCTAATTAGTTTTAGATTTTGTAAAGAAAATATTGCCCAAAAGGGAAATATAAAAGTGTGAAGCAATAGCTCAGCATTCGATAAGTGTCTATTAAATAATGAGACTGACGCTTTAAAACTTTTTATTTTGATTTTTATACACTTATTTATTTCTTATACACTTTAATATACACCACTCCTCTATTCCTACAACACTCCATTATCGACTCTTCCATTGTTCGAAACAGTATTGGAAATGTTCTCTTCAGTTCCTTCAGGACGCTTGCCATTTCCTTTTTCACTGCTTCTACGACTCAAATCTTGTTCCTTTTAACGCAGATTTCACCTTAGAAGACAGATAGGCATCGTATGGGTATGGCTGGAATGCTGCACTTTTCTAGAAACCTCTTGACAGACAATGTGAAATGAGCCGTCACATTGTCTTTGTAGAATGATTTGCAGCACGGATTCTTAGTGAATTCCCTACAGTCTTAGCCATCGCACGAATATTTAAATAACGGTCAGATCGATCCAGATTTCCGATTTTTTCGATATTGTCATCTGTTCTTGACGTGGAAGGGCTAACCGAGCGAGAATCGTCTTCAACGTTTTCTTTTAGAAATGCTTAACCCACTCAAAAGCACATGCACACGATAAACAGTCATTGCCATATAATTCTTTCAATAAATTATTAGATTTAGTAGCGGTTTTTCCCAAGTTTCAAGTGAGATTTCGCAACAATTAATTGCTCACTTATTTTTCCAGCGAAACAAAAAGAAAATGCGAACGAAAGCTACGGGTATACGGATTTGTTTACAGAAACAAGAGGTACTGCATTCGAAAGAGAAAGCTTCACGCTAAACAGCTGTTGGTCGATGGCGTTTGTGCATGCTTACCTCTTCAGTAGAAGAGTCAGTTTCGTTCTTAAAAAGCCACACTTCGAAATATAGAAAGCAAATAAGAAGTACAGGAGTCGCAAAAAAGTACGATATTTCAATAAATAGGGTATCAATAATTTTGAGAAATTGTGATTCGAATATTGATGAAGGCCCCCTTTGAAAGTGTTGGGGATCGAAAACTGTTTAAAAACTTAAAATTTGACAAGATCAACGAAGCAGTATTGAAATGGATAAAACTCAGGGGGGAAAGAACATACTTTTGAATGGGATGTTCATTATAGATAAAAGGATTGAATAAGCTGAAATTCAGTAATTTTGTACAATACACATATATATTTGTTCATACGTAAAATAAAAGCTTTTTACAGTTTATTTTAATAGCTTTCTTCATCCATGAAAAAATAAACTTTACATAATGGTTCTTTGTAAGAAAATGAAAACTTTTCGATAAGTATTTCTGTACATTGAAATTTCTGCATGCCAATGTTTTTTTCCACGAGAACTATCTAGTGCCCTTAACGATTTGGCGAAAAACATAATAAACTAGAAAAGAAGTCTAAGAATGACGCCATGAAGAACAGCCAATTCTGGCGAAGAAAACGGCAAATTTAAACAATAATTAAATGAGAATGTTATAATTATAGTAGTCTTTTGGAACTTTTTCCAAATATTTAATAATAAATAATAAATTATTCTAATTATTTAGAATTATTATTATTATTAAAAGCAATATATTTATAATTCAAATTATAATTATTAATAACAATTATTATTATATTGTTATTAATAATTATAATTTGGATTATAATTATTAATAACAATTTACTTATAATTTAAATTATATAGAATGATAATAATTTGTAATAATTTATATATTATATTTATTTATACTTCTAGTTATTTGTAATTATTGTTGATTATATACTATGGTATGGTTATTTATGATTATATATTCTAAAATATAATAAAAAATAATTATAAATGTAATATATGAAGATAAATAACTATAAATAAAATACATAATAATTATTATAGATATAGTTTGTAATGATAAATATATATAATAATAATTGTAAATGTAGTTTATAATGATTAATAAATATAATGATAAATAAATATAGTATATAATGATCAATAAACTTAAATATAATGATAAATAAATATATTATATAATGATAAATAAATATAAATATAATAATAAATAAATATAATATGTAAAGCTAAATAATTATAAATATAATACATAATGCTAAATGAATATAATTTTGATAACATATTTATAAATAATTTTTATAAAATTGTTACATAATTATAAATAGTTATTATTTTAAACATTTTCTATTCGTAATTATAGATATATTAATGGGAATTATTCACAATTATTAATTATAATCATACCTTTTTATGATATATTATAATTATTTAAAAACAATAAACGCTGTGGGTAAAAAAAATGTTTAAAGAGAAATAAAAACTGCTTTGTTTCTAAAATCGTTTCACGCTTTCAACGAATAACAATCGAAGAACAAAACACGTGACCTATGTAGAAGTTTCCGGAAAGAAAAGCTATGAGTTGCCTAAAAATAATTCGCCAGATTCAAATCGTTATTGCGCTCAAAATTCGCCAGTTCCCAAGGGGTACCCGTTATCAGAGGTTCGTATTGCGCTATTAAAATTATATATACTGAGCATTCGGACAAAATATAACTTTGCAAAGTTTGGATCATATTTCATTTAATAATAAATAATCTTCCTATTTTTGCAGCTCATTCAAATTCATTTTGTACCCGAACGTGTTACTATCGTTTCATAGTCATAAATCATAACTAATATGATAACACCAATCCTTTACTGTATCATTTCATGATAGAATGAAGTATTTTGGGTACTTTTCCATTTTGCCGGCGTATATCTCGCCAAGCAGATTTTATTGGCGACAACAAGCAGTAAACATATATTACGTTTAGCGTTAGTTGTATCAATTTTTGGCGAATTTATCGCTTGCACCGGCAAATTGGAAAAGTACCGTATTTGCTATAAAATATATTAGTAGATATTCGTACATGTTTCAGATGATATTATGATGCAGAATTAATAATTACACTTTCATAAGGCTATGCGTCAACATAAACTAATTGTTATATTACATTTGTCATTATTAAAGTTTGTAATGCAGTAATTATTTGTAAAGTAGGTGAGAATTGAAAATTGTATTTTCTTTTGTTGTGCCAATATTTGTAATCTGTGGAAGCAAATATTGTAGATCCTGCCACAAATTTAACTCAAATTTTATTAATTTCTTTCTACAGTTTATCCGTATTCTCCCAATATATAGGAGTTAGCATAAACAGGAATCTTTACGGAAAAATACATCTAGTATGAAACTGATACTTGATTGTTTTCCGCTGATTTCATTTTCTCATCAACTGACATCTTAAATAAAACAAAAAGATTTAAATAACGCGAATTAGAAGACTTGAGATTAGTCTCTACTGACTGGATTGAATGGTTTGCTGATCATTGAAGACAGAAGTTACCTATATATCCTCTTATACATATATGTCATCATCACTCAACTAACCTGATGACTATACATTGAAAACAACATTTTTGCAAACTTTTTCCTTATCAACATAACACTCTTTTGTTAATCACTTTAGGTGATACAACGTTCCAACGCTTTCTTCCAACTTTTTCCAAGAATCTTTGTTTGAGCTAAGAAGCGATAAAAGCATTTCTGAATATCGCCATGCTGTTTTGTTACCACTCGAAAGCAAATCGCGGCACCCATTCTTGAAAAACCTTTTACGCTCAATTTTCATGAAGGCTGATAGTAAATACACTTCCATATGATATCTGTGTCATCTCAGCAATCTCACGGAGCTTCAATTTACGATCTTTCATTATAATTTTTGTCATTTCACTCACATTTTCCGGTGTAACGGCTTCCACAGTACTAACCGAGCGTTACGCGTCATTTGTGTCGGTACGACCACGTTTAAACTCGGCAAACCACCGACAAATCGTTGCTTTTGATGGACAAGAGTCCGGGTAACATTTTTCAATCCATTGTTTCGCTTGCACGGTGTTTTTACCCATTAAAAAACAATGTTTTATCAGAACACGAAACTCGGTTTTTTCCATTTTTTAAACAAACCACAAAACGACTTTACTCCAACCTCGATAACTCAGCTGTTTCTGGTCCGATCGACTTAAAATTTTGACACGTTTCAAGCAAAGGTTAGTACTCTAGAAAGATATGGTTACTGGTTTATTACGAGTGCCATCTCTGGGTTAGTCTCGGGAGATATTGATTGATGGGTTATATATATATATATAAATATATATATCAAGTCAATTGAAAAGTCCCCGGCCTGACACATAGATGGCGCTACTGGAATTAAATCCATATGTTTTTAGTTAGCCCTAACCATCAAAAGATGCGTGTATAAATTGGACAGCTGTCGGATCATTAGTTTGTGAATTATAGCCTTTTGAGTGAAGCAACTTTTGTTATTGTGAAAAAAGTGGATAAAAAGGAATTTCGCGTGTTGATAAAATATTGCTTTTTGAAGGGAAAAAATACAGTTGAAGCAAACACTTGGCTTGATGCCAAGTTTCCGGACACTGCCCCAGGAAACACAATCATCAGGGATTGGTATGCTAAGTATAGACATGTTGAAATGAGCACCGAAGACGGTGAACGCAGTGGACACCCAAAAGAGGTTGTTACCAACGAAAACATTAAAAAAATCCACAAAATGATTTTGAAAGACCGTAAATTGAAATTGAAGGAAATAGCAGACACTCTAAAGATATCAACTGAACGTGTACATCATATCATTCACAAATATTTGGTATGAGAAAACTCTGTGCAAAGTGGGTGCTCACTTTTGACCAAAAACAACGAGGAGTTGATGATTCGGAGCAGTGTTTGAAGATGATCAAGCGTAATAAACCCGAGTTTTTGCGTCGATATGTGACAATGGATGAAACATGGCTCCATCATTTAACTCCGAAGTCCAATCGACAGTCATGCGAGTGGACTGCACACGATGAACCCGCTCCAAAGCGTGGGAAAACGCAACAGTCGGCTGGCAAGGTTATGGCGTCTGTATTTTGGGATGCGCATGGAATAATTTTCATTGACTACCTTGAAAAAGGAAGGACCATCAACGGCGACTATTACATAGCGTTATTGGACCGTTTGCAGGACGAAATCGCCGAAAAACGGCCGCATTTGAAGAAAAAGAAAGTGCTGCTTCCCCAAGACAATGCACCGTGTCGCAAGTCAGTGAAAACGATGGCAAAAATCCACGAATTGGGCTTCGAACTGCTTCCTCATCCATCGTATTCTCCAGATCTGGCCCCCAGCGACTCTTTCCTGTTCTCAGATCTCAAAAGAATGCTCGCTGGGAAGAAATTTTCGTCGAATGAAGAGCTGATCGCCGAAACTGAGGCCTATTTTGAAACAAAGGACAAATCGTACTACAAAAATGGTATCGAAAAGTTGGAGGGTCGCTATAATCAGTGTATCACCCTTGAAGGGAATTGTGTCGAATAAAAAAACTAATTTTGCCAAAAAAATATGTTTTACTATGGTAGGCCGGGGACTTTTCAATTGACCTGTTATATATATATATATATATATATATAT
>BMAW01002533.1:0-10041 GCA_019974015.1 Nephila pilipes | reverse complement strand
GGCGAAAGGTACAAAAATTAAACATCATTTTCAATTCTTCTAAAAGTTAAGCTTATTCTCGCATCTTTCAATCGATTTCTCTTGGGCAATTTATGATACCAGAACCGATTCGTGGGAGGATGCATCAACAACACGCTTCCATGTTCTAAAGGTACGTATACGTTTTCGTTACCTCTTCTTTTAAACACTAAATCTCGCGTGGCACCGAAAGAAAATGTAACGATGGGATATTCCGCATTCAAATCCTTTTCGTCGTCCTTGTGCAACCCGATCGAGTCCTTTCCATTCTGGTATCGATTGACAAGACAAAAATTTAAATGTTTCTCTTTTTTCGATCAGTTGATCAGCTACTTTCATCAAATCCTCCAAAACTGTCACCCACTTTTTGGCTTTGAATTCGGTTTTAGAAAATTTGTATATTACACCGTCATCACCGTAAGGTGCAATTTGTCGGGGAACTGCACATTTTTTACCATTGATTATTAACGTAGAGAGCTCCTTCGGTAAATACTCGATTTGGTTTTCCAAACTGACAAAAATTTTGTTAGCTTGTCGGGTCGTAAAAAGCTTTCGATATTCCAAAAGTAATCCTTCTCTCTCGATTACCGTTTCAATGTGCTCAGATTTTACCGATTCCATATGGTTGGATCTCGCAATAACAAAATAGTTACAATTATACCAATTGCTTTGCGTCGTTTTACGTTTCGTATAATTTTCTCAAGAATATTTTAAAACACAATAGATAGATTGACGCTGCAGACAATTAATATTTAAAAAAAAATGTGTGATATCATACACTATATTCAGCCAAACATATCACTCGTAAAACGCCTGCGTCATTTTCAAACACAATCAGAGTTCCTCACGTGTTCTCATATCTCCTCCAATGTGTACCCATAATAAGATATATTATATCAGCATGTCTTCAGAAATAAATTTAGCATTTCTCAGAAAAAATCCCTCTTTCAGGAATTAGTAGATATCTCCCCCTCGTTATATCTTACCAGAACTTTCCCAACATTTTAGTTAACAAAAGTATTTCAGAAAATCTTTCTTCCAAGATTAAGTAAACCTCCCCTTTTTTGTATCAACGATTATATATTTTATCAGAACATTCTCACAGTAAAACCAACATAACCCTTGGAAATCCCGCTTCTATAAATCAGTAAACTTTAGTTTCATCAGTGATAAGATATTTCACCTGAGCATTCCTACAAGCACCTAGTATTTAATTCCCCCCCCCCAATTTATTCAGATTGTATTAGCTACATTTATTTTAATTTATGTAAAAGCCTTTAATTTATCTTGAATATAAACCTAACTAGCTGGTTCATATGCTTCCAGTAAGACTAAAATACTTCGGGCCAAACTTAAGGCAAAATTCTCTGTAAAAAATATGCATTGTACAAAGCAATGAGTTGAATAAACAGGGACTTCATAGCGTTTCTTTACTCAGGGTTCACACAAAAAGTATTGCTAGGGGGAAAAAAATCTAACTTGATAGTTAGCTGTATTAACATTATAAAAAATAAATTAACTATTCGACACGAATACTAGAGTTTGATGTTTTCATATTAAATCCAGTTTTTTTGGATGATTAGTTCAAGTGCTAAGAAAAATTACGAAAAGAAAGAATTCACATCGTCATATACGTAATGGACAGCATGAACTGGTGAATTTCATTATAAGTTTTTCAGAAAGATGTTAAAATTTTTAATAAGTACAAAAAAAAAAAAAAAAAAAATGATAACCTTAAATAATAAAATATAGTCCGACTTCGATTGTTAAATTTATTTTCGATTCAGAAAATGTATTAACTTGCTCATCATTAACGCTCCTTTTAAGTCTTATAGAATGAATAATAAAAGTGTGGAAACTATGTATATGTTTTTATTCTAAAAAAAAAATTAGAAGAATATAGTAAAAATAATGTAATACATCTAAACAGCAAAATATTCAGATATTCAGAAATTGTATGGCAATGCTTTTAAAAAAAAATCACTGGTAGAATAGTGCATTCATTACAGAGTTTTCTAAAATGACAAAATATAAAGTAACAATGCTTACATAAGAAGGTAAAATTTCACAGTGAATTCCAATATCTTTGTGTTAAAAGTAGCTTCTTTTCAGTTATAATAATAATAATAATTTCGGTACCTTACATTTTGTGCGAAAAATAGTTACTATTTATCGTTATTGTTCAAAGCTTGAATCAATTTTTCAGTTCATCAGAAAATTCATAAAGTAATGTTTCGAATAAGATTAGAACAACATATTTATTGTTAGTTTCATATAATATAATCAAAACTCATTGGTTACAAAAAAGAAAAAGTCTTAAAATTATTTTTCCTATCCATATAAAAATTCGTTTAGAAAAGAATTGTTTGTAGTTATTCTAACTTAATGGTTTTTCAAATATTAACAGTGTATTTTCAATTGACTTACTTGTAATTATTTCATAATTTAAGGGTGTGTTTTTTTACTCTAAATAAATCAATCTAAATTTAGTCGGAATATATTAATTCATTTAACTAAACGTTGTTAGAAAAATAATGCATACATGAAAAAAATTAACTTGAGCTGTTACAATAAAAAAAAAAAAATGTTGAATATTAAACGAGATTGTTAGATTTTAAAGAAGTGAGTTTTCGAAAAAGCTAAATGTGTGTGTGTCACAGAAAAATAATTCAAGAAGTAATCATTAAATAATTATTACAGTAAAAAAAAAAACAGTGATAAGATATTTCACCACAGTAAATCCCCCATTAAAAAAATCAACATAACCCTCTGAAATGAAATCCTTGTTTGACAATATACACTAGATAAGGGGGCACAGACTATCGGCACCGCATTTATCGGTACGCAGATGTTTCCTAGAATTTCGAAGCAAATGCAATCAAGAAAATGAGATAAGAAACGTAGAAACTCTAAATTAAAGTGTTTTCAAATATCAACAGTATATTTTCAATAAACTTACTCGTAATTATTTCATACGTTAAGGTTTTTTTTAATACTAAGCAATACGGTCTAAATTTATTCAGTTAACTCATTTAACTAAACGTTGTTAGAAAAAGAATGCATACATGAAACAAAAAATTAACTTGAGCTGTTACAATATAAAAAATAAAATTGTTGAATATTAAACAAGATTGTTAGACTTTAAAGAAATGAGTTTTCGAAAAAGCTAAATATGTGTGTGTGTGTCTTAAGAGAAAAATAATTCCAGAAATAATCATTAAATAATTATTACAGTAAAAAAAAATCGTTGTAAAATCCTTTTAAAAATAAATCTACTAAATATTTCTAGAATTTCATATTCAAAAGAGATTCAACTCGTTTTCCTATTCAGATAATATACAATATTTTTTTAGAAAAGCAATGTAAACATTCTAACTTGATATTTTCAAATATTAATGGTAAAAATAATTTTCCCCAATAAACTTACTAAAGAAAAAATGTAATTAATTTATAATTTAAGATTTTTTATACTAAACACAAATCAATCAGAATATATTAATTCATTGAACTAAATAAAAATGCTGTTAAAATGATATATGCATATAAGAAAAAAATAAGCTTACTGAATATTTCAATAATTTCGTACTAATTAAATTTCCTTTCCTATTCATTTAAAAGTGTACTTCTTATAGTCTATTCATTTTGAATTTTACTATGATGTTAAGATATATATATTAATAATGTTTAAGCAAGGAGGTAAAATTGCAAGATAAGTAAAATAAAATAAATAACCCTTTTGCATAAAAAAAAAGATTTTCTTTTAAGTTGTAAAAATAATAATCATTTTGATACCATACAATGTACGCATATATAAAAGTTTTAAACTTCATTTAGCTAATATTTAATCAAGTACAAGTAACTTTACGTAAGACATAATAATAATAAGAAAAAAATGTTTTCAACTAATTTTTTCAAAATATATTCATTCAGTTCATTCAAACGAAAAAAGTGTATTAAACAACTATTCAATTCCTAAACCTTATGAGAAGAAATAAAAAAAAAATGACTTCCAATTAATTCAGATTAAAATATATTCATTCTGTTCATTCAAATTGTATTTATTCTAACTCGTGTGAAAAAAAAATCATTTAATTTATCTTCAGTAAAAATACTTCTAATTTATTTATTCTAATTATATTCCTTTACCTAGAATAGCACTTGTATAGTAACACAACGAGCTTATCGCTCCGTAAATAACAATCCCAAAGATAACGAAGTGGGGGCTCTTATTGATACAGTAGGTACACATGATAACCTTATCAGTATATCCAGCCCAACGCGGGGGAGTATGACGTCACTTTCGCCCCGTGTAGACCGGCGCTTACTACTACTGATATTGATTAAATTCACCCCTATAGTATGACTTTCCTCAGATTTATAGCGATGAGTAATGAAGTTTGATAACTTGCCTCAAGAGTAAGATTGATAGTTAAATTATAAGAAGTAAATGCAGACTTTAAGTTACCAATTTTTTTTTTTCAAAATTTTTCTTTAAAGTTTGAAAGTTATTCAAATCTGAATTTATATGAGAACTATGTTTTGCCTTCAGACGTACCTCAATATGACCCCCCCCCCCTTTCCATTGATTCGTTGGTCAATCACTGTTTGCATAAAAGACAAAAAAGAGACCATTCATCGTGGACACCGGGTGTGAAATTAAGTTTTAAATATTCCACCGAATACTGACGAATTTTTTTCTTGTTTACTCCACCCATTTCACTATGGGCTGAAAGAAATTAATATGAACTAAAAAAAAAAAACTATATGAATTGGAGTAAACGTAGACTAAAAATGCATATTTACATATGTATGGCACATTTGCCCTACTGCAAACAAAACAACAGCAACAAAAACTTTTTCATTCGACACATTTTTCTGGAAAAGGATGCTCCTAAATATGAAATTAATAAAAATTATCAATCGAATTTACATACCATTTATATAATATTTATACAATATATATATATAAATATATATATATATATATATATTAAAACAACGAGACTTTTACAGCAGTTTAACGATCGCTTATTTCAAATTAACACCAACCTTGAATGCTGAGCATTAATGCGAAACATTGCTGAAACTGAGATCCCAGCAGTAAGCATTTCGTGCCATTCAGAACAAATTGCGTGAAATGCTTAATTCCGACCCAGTATAGCCAGAAGTTCAACTCTTGCGTTTAACAAAGAAATCACAGCTGCTAACATGGCGGACAGAAATTATTTACACTGGAGGTTTAACCTGCTCGAGTAGCGACTGAGAGTTGTCTCACGGTTAACTTAAACTCTGGATGAGTTTATTTTCGAACCACCCCCTCCCTTCCTTTAAAGCGTGGACCCTATTTCAGGAAATACTGGTGTGGATGATTCCGCGTGCAATCTCAATAAACCACGGTCAACACCTTGCCAGCCAATTTCACCATCTTTGCTTTCTTCGGAGCCTGTTCACCTTCAAAACTCCACTGCTTTAACTATTCCCTTTCTCTGGAATGTAGAAATGTATCTACGTTTCGCCCATAGTCATGTATCGAAACTGGAATTTGTCAAAATTGTGATGAAAAAGTGCCAATATAGCCACAGATTCGATTATACGATTTCGTTCGCTTTCCATTGAGAGTTCAGCTCGCAAGGATTTTTTTCACTCTTACTTTTACGAGCAAAATTGCAAACACTGTACCTTGCGATATGCTAGTGGGCACAACTATTTCGTGCATTTTGATTCGTCGATCACTCAAAAACTGTAAGGTGAATTTAATCAATCATTCCAGGTCATTTCCACTGGACGTCACGAATGACGTCTATCTCTTGTGGATGTACAGCCATGTTTAAACTCATTTATCCAATAGTAAACAGTTGAAAACACAGGAGCAGATGTGCCACGAACTTCATCTAACTCAGCTTTTATCTCTGTCTGTGTTCAGCCTTTTAAATATAAATGTTCAATAGCCGCTTGAGAAATTCCCTTTTTTCCATTTTTCTAAACTAAAACAAGTTTCTTGCTTCAATCGACAGAAAAAAATTAAGCCATGTAATAGAAATAACCGAGACTTAAATATCTGTCTTATGAGTTATGAACAACTCTCGTACACGTGTAAAAGGAAAAATATTTCAGAATATATCTAATTTTCGAACAGTATTTATACGTTGTTGATTTTTTCCATGCAAATACAAAAAAAAAAAAAAAACGGGGGGGGGGGTTGAGTAATATCGTGCTGTTCATTTTTTAAAATGGCATTGAAACCATTTTCCTTAACCGAGTTAAAAATGTATTGAAAAACTAACTATACGATAAATAAATAATAAGCAAATAAGTAATGAAAATATTTAAATAAATAAATGCGTTCAAATTCTAATAGCTCATTTTAAAAGATTTACTATCGCAGTTAGTCAGTCATTGCAAATTACTTTTGTACGATAGCTGTAGTTGAGCGAAATATATTGAGGGGATGTTTACTTCTATAAAGCTTTCTTTGAAGAGAAAATAGTTTAAATTTTCAATTTACTTTTAAAAAGCTTTAGAAAGTGTTCATAAGTTCAGTCATGCATGTATTGGAAAATAAACGCAACTTTTTGAAGTATTTGGTTTGTTCAGATGGTTTGTTCCGGAGGCTGTAAAGGAACATAAAACTTAATTACCTGGAAACATTTAAGGAATCTGAAACATCACTTTTTTTTAGTTACCTCTCAACATAAAAACAACCGGAATTGAAGCTCGGATCATACCGTGAGATCAATTTCTGTTTACTAGTGTCGAAAAAATCCAATACCCGTTCTGAAGGGACCGTCGTAAGCTCTCCAATGGAATACAATAACGGTCAATGCTCACCGTTGTGCCCCTGGGTAGGTAGTCGATAAGCAGAACTTTAAAGTTAAAATTATATTATTTTTGTGTGTGTGTGTGTGTGTGTGTATAAAATTTTATTTTTTATAATTATTTTTTTCTTTTCAGAAGTTTATAATTTTTGCAATATTTATAAAAGGTCTCATTTAGTTCTGACACTGTTTGGTAGAAGATTTTGCTTTGCTTTCTTTTGCCTTTTCATATCGTGTACATAGCGGATAATTTTTCCACCATGTTTTCTAAATTTCTTCACGTAGTGTCATGATCATGCAATTTTATTTTATTTTTGTGTATAGTTAATGTTTTTCACTAATATTTTTAGTTTTCTTTAATTATATTATGTTTTGATATTTTAGATTTCTATGGTTTTGCATGGTTGTCCTCTTGAATGTTTATTGATGATTTTGTTTGTTTTTAATTTCGATTCAAATATATATTGGATTTCATTGCAGTTTTTTAATAATATATTTTGTTAATGAGGATAGTTTGGCCAATAATTCTGAAATAACGCACATAAAAGTCTAATGTCTGTCACTACAATCAATTTATCATTCCAAATTCTTATGCTTCTCTTCAATAGCTGGTTTTTTCAGTTTTTATGTTTATTTATTTCTTTATAATAAATAAGAAATAAAGTAACGGAAAAACGACTAAAATAAAGTCGTTACAATTTATTTTTTTGTTTAATTTCCTTTCTTTTGGAAATTTCTATAGTATATGATCTTTCTCTTTTATAGTTAAATTAGCTCATTTATTTTTATTAATTTTTCTTGGTTTACAACGTTTCATCTGTATATTTCTATTATGGATCGGTGCATATCTTTTTATTCAATGGTACAGTAACGATTTCTTACAAATCGTATTATTTTTTTTTAATTATTGAGATAACTGCCTTAAACTAGTTTTTGATTAAAGTATTGTTTTGTTTTGCTTAGTTACTCATAAATATCATATTATATATATAAACCCGCTAAAATTTTTAATATATTATTTTCCAATTATTTGATTTTCTCGTATTTCTTTCATTTTTGATTTCGTACATTTTTTTCAAGAACTACGTATTTATTTGATATTTCTGGTATTGGTCTTTTTTATTTCCCCCTTACTCTTGTTTCTTTTGAGTTTTATATAATATTTCTTATGTAGTTAAATTTGAATAACGTATTTTCATTCATTTTTCTGCTTACAATTTTTATCTATCTATTTTATTGTTGATATGTCTTATTTCTCATTTATTCAGTTGTGATTTTTTTACATATTGTTTTAATTTTAATTATTAAAGAATTTACTTGTCTATTTATGATGTAAATTATATATATATATTCACACACACATATATATTCGTATATGTGTGTGTGTTATTTATATATATATATATATATCTGATTGTGACAGAGTGCCAACGTGCGAGACGCGTTGAAACACTCACCAGATGGCACTGTTTGTGCAGATCACGGTGCAGGCGGAAAGAAAGGAGAATATTTATTTACTTGTTAAATACTGAAAGAATTAAAATAAAGATACTGTAACATAATGTGTACGATTTAAAAAAAAAAGCTTCCATGTAAATATTAATTTTGAAATGTTTAGATTTTGAAGCGATATATTATGAGAAAATACATGCGTAAAAATTAACGATTTTTTTTTTAAACTTTGCAAAATGTTAACATTATACAAATTATAAAAAAGGAGAACCATTAGACTTGAATTAAAAACATATAATTAATTATATTATATATACCGACTATCAGTTATATAAAAAAAGATATTAAAATCCACTATTTAGTTTTGATTGAGCTTGTTATGACAATTCATGTATTTGTTATAAAAAAATTAACTTAACTAATTAAATTTACATCCTTTAGATTTAGTCACTTAATTTTTTTTAAAAAAAAGGAGAGATTCGAAATTAGTAACAATTGGTAATTAATTTCCTTTACAGATTTATTTACTTACTTATATTTTCCTATTTTTACGAAAAAATGGAGTTGTTTAGAATGAAAAAAAGAAATCAAAATCGCGTTTTTCCGTACAATTGCTGTAAGCTTGGAGCTTCCAACCTCATTGCCTAGGAAAGAAACTTTGTACTTGGATCTACTGTTGAAAGTATTCAAATCAGTAAAAGTACAAATTAAACTGAAAAAGTATAGCTTTAAAGGTAATAAAAATCCAACAGTAGTGATTTAAAAAAAGAATGTTTTCGTAAAAATATAATATAAAAATATTTCTGATTTTTTTACTTTTTTTTTTGTCTCAAATGTTTTCCTCTATGCTCTCAGTGAACCCGGATAGCTCAGTCGGTAGAGCGTTAGGCTTTTAACCTAACGGTCCAGGGTTCGAGTCCCTGTTCGGGCGGTTTTATTTATTTTCTTCCTTTAATTTCTCTTCGTTATTGATTATCCAGCTTTTCAGTAAAAGAGAATATAGCTCAAGGTTTATTTATGAGTTTTAATAGATTTTTTTTCTATCTCTAGATCAAAGTATTTATTAATGTTATTAATGATAATTCATTTAAAAACGATTAATGAAACAAAACTCAAAAAATATTTTTAAAGAAAGAAAAGGGTACAGATAGAGTAAATCATAACAATCATTTTGCTTAAAAAAATTCTCTGACGACAGTTTTTAAGAGAGAATAAGTATTAAATTATTTATTTTAACATCGATTTTGGTGATGATTTAATATTAAGTATGATGATCAAAATAAAATTCGAAAAAATTAAATAAATAGTATACAAATTAGGTTTTAAAATAAAACACATATTCAATTATTTGAATTTTGTAAACTAAGGTCTCCATACATGTACTTCCTCTGTCCTATAATATCTGCAAGTGGATGTTAAAAGAAAGATAATTGGTGGTTGCAGCTGTAAATTATATTGTCGCACACAATTGAAAAGCCTTCAACCAAAATTTTTGTTTCATGATATTTATCATTTGTTTTTTAAACCATCTTTCAATCTTTAGGTTGAATTATTTATTACGAATTATAACTATTTTTCTAATTTCATCTGCTGATCGAAATCAATTGTTTTATTTCGGTTGAATATCAACCCGTAGTCAAAGCAAGATGAAAAAAAAAAAAAGTTTTCATGAAAGGATCGAATTGCGACTTTCCAGGTATTGACGCATCTAAAGAGAAAAACGAAATTTTAGAAAAAAGTGCAATTACATTAATTG
>BMAW01002526.1:25204-62421 GCA_019974015.1 Nephila pilipes | reverse complement strand
TTCACAATACTAATTATCCTCTCTGACTGTGTATTAAAGTGAAAAAAATAGTTACATGCAGGTTTCATTTACTTATTCATAGATATACATTCTAAGAATTCACAGCTAATGGAAAACCTGTAAATAATTTTTATTTTATTTAGACTATTTTTTCTTACAAAGAGAAACAATTGTAAAAAATCCATAGCATTAGGAAACATATTAGAAGATTTTCTTACTTCAAAAGTTGTTACATTACGAAGTTCTTTTCCTCCAAAAACACTGCATCTAAGCTAGGAGAAAAGAAAAGTATGAATTTAATTTTCACATGCTGTTATTTTATGCCATTTTAGAATTGAAGAATATTCTTAAATATTAAGTTTATAAGGGCATTATCTTTTAATAAATAAATATTTTGAAGATCTAAAATACTAATCTAATCTGAAACACTTGGCATTTCAAAATTATTCGTATAAGCTTATAGGTAAAGATATACTTTGTGTAGATGACTTTGAGAAAGTTAATTTTTAATATAACTTTTATTATGGATGTTATTTGAGAAATTTAATAAATATTGTTACGATTTTGGTATTTAAAATGTGTTTATAATGTTAAATTATGTCAAAATTACTATTCTGCTTGAAAAATAGTGCAGGATGCAGGATAGTTATTAACGTTTATTGCATGTAAACATGTGAATTAGATCAATTGCTATGAGACCTTGTAAATAACATGGGGCTCTTTGGGTATCTCGCCAAGTTGGCGAGATATCGTTTGGCGACAGATTTGGCGACAAAAATGTTGCCGTGTCGCTAAATTTGGCGATATTGCTTTATTTGACGACTTCCGGTTCCGGTTCTACTTTCTGGAATGTTCTACCACTTTCGCTGTGTCTATATAAGGCTTACTGAAATGCATCATAAAGTTGTTGTTCAGATTTCTTGAAGCTCAGACGTGCCCGGAGCCTCTGTTACTTTACGGGTAATTCCGTTGTGATTTATGCCAAAAGCCTACGGCTTTGAATTTGATTTATTCCCCTCTGTATCAGAACATTGCGTTGTGTTGTATTACTGTGACTTCGGCTGTTCTTATGCCTTTCTGAACATTGTATTCTTGATTGGGCTGATAATAAAGAACTGTTTTATCGCTGTCCTGATTATAGTCTATTCAATCCCTGAACCCAACAGTGAAATTCGTTAAAATATTAATCTATATTAATTCAGTTTTTACTCATTTTTCAAAAAAAAATATATCAATTGATTGTTTTAATGTGTCTGTGCAGAATTTTCATAAAATCATATAGAAAAAAATTTTAAGATTTAAAAAAAAATCTAAGAATTGTAAGACTTAAGAACAAATTTATATATATTATGTATTTTGACACGAGAATAAGATGATAATTTGATTATGTTTCGACAAAAGATTATATTTTTATGATTATAAATTTTCATTTGAAATATTATTAAAATTTAATTTAAAGTAAAAGAAATATGTATTGTTGTAAAACATTTATGACTAATTTTTATTTTCTTGCACATACAACTGAAAATATGTAACTCTTATAAGAGCACAAAGTATGCAAAGAAAAGAAAAGTAAAGAAATATTGTTTTTCATTACTTTTTTCTTAGCTATGCAGAAGATTCGATATATAAATATTAATTTTTATAACGAATTTACATCAGCACATCTCTTATAGTCTTAATTATGAATTATATTTGCATTTTCTATTTTTTTTTTATTATGAATAAGATTTTTTTTTTTGTTCCTTTGGGGCATTTTTCTAATTTATTCTAGTTTGAAATATTATACATTGTCAGATATTTATATTTAATAGTTTCATTTCTTATATTACTTTTGCACGATATTTTGCTCTATGGTTTTTTTTTCCCGTGTGTTCATTTACCTCAGCATCTTTGTATATTTACTTTAAACATCAGGATATTTAGAAGTTTAATATTTAACTCATATTAAAATTTTAGTATTATAAGTTTTAACAGACTTCTATAATGTTCATTTTAAAACAACTGTGTGAAAATTTTACATAATTCAGTACAAATTTCAACACTAATTACCATTCCACTCTAATTATGTTAAATTTTCTTTGACGTATTTTCAATATGAAAATTTTTCTTACTTATAAGAGTGAATATTTTATTGTTCTTTGAGGTTTTCTTAAATTTTTCATTGCTATTAACATCATACATTTCGACAACTTAGGTAATTGAAGTAAAGAAATTTTTTTACATTTATATGCGTTCAAATTATTAGAACTATTTCCTTTTTCTCTTCATTTTTATAAATGTCATCAAACGTTAGGTTATTTTTTAGTTAGATTTTGATTACAGTTCAAGGCTGGAAAATAACATCTGAAATTTAAGAAAATAAAAAATTTATAATTCCAATTAATTTTCAGTGATCTACACTGTTATTTCCTTAAAGAATGTACTGTTCCAATTACTGATTAGAGAAATCAATAAATATATATATTAAAGCCCTTTTACATATTTATGTCTGCTTCATAAAATTGATTGCATAAGTAACATGTAGTAAATGTTTTTGATTTAGAAAAAAGGATGATTCCGGAATAAAATATGATGAAATCTTATATAGTTTAATCCTCCTTGAATAATATTTTATTAAATAACAATTAACGAATTATTGATAGCGGAGCTTCTTTTCTTACTTAGTAAGATTTTAATATGCAATATATGCAATGTATCTCGAATTTGAGGGCTCGTGAACTACCATTTCCATTTGTTGTTAGGTGATCAAAATTGATTCTCATTTTGTAATGATGATCACATATCCATAATTATTTGAAAGTTACGTTTGCATTGTTTCTATTAATACATCAAAATTATTGCTATAGATTATTGATCGAAAACATTTTAAAAAAACTTTTCTCACTTAAATGACATAATTAATCATATAAGTTTAAATGTATTAAATAGTAATGTAAATTCAAATAAAAAATAAATAAAAGAGGGAAAATTACTAACCTGGCAGTAACAATTTGTATGAACTTTTCGACCATGTAACTGATATTTCTATGTAATCCATTAAGAAGCGAACACTAGAAGAATAACTTCACTTCTTCTTCACTGAGTTTTTTTCATTTTGTTTTAGCATCAATCATGTCCAGTTTTTCGAATAAATAATTGAAGAGTTTTCAGAGTATTTGTTAAACTCTAGCAGAATTTTCCAAACTTGTCTGAATAAATAATCTTTATCTCCGTTCGCTTAACAAATGCAATGATTTCATGCTTGATGTGTCTCATAAACGGATGGATTTTGAAAATCATTTGAGAGGTAAATGATTTTCTCTTTAACTATTTAAAAGTGTTCGATACTTGCGCTGTGGATGCTTTTCTTACAATTTTGAGTCTGTGTTTCTTTAATAAGTGCTACATTTTCGAGGAACGGATGTTGTGCCAGCGACATGCTTGCGTATATTTAATGGATTCAAATGATTGGTGCAAATTATTGTGTTAGTTTAAGTGTTGGTTTCATAGTACAATTTCGTAAAATATTATATATGTAATCATCGATCGATGAAACTTTTTAGTTAGAAGATAAGTAACCAATGTTTGTAAAGTAAAATGTCCCGATGAACTTTTCTTCGAGTCAGAGTGAAAAAATTTTGTAAATGTGCTTTTACATCGCAAAAATGATGCATTTTGAAGGTAATTTCTGTGAATAAAAATGGAGGTGCATTCTTTAGAAACATTTTTGGTGCAAACTATAGCACCATAACTTTTTTCATCTTTTAAAAATCGATCCATACGCGTTTGATGATTTCTGATGTTGAATTGTATACTGAAAATAAGGCAACTTGCTGGATTCTGAAAAATTTACTTTGCTTTCATTTTTACGGTTCCTGTTTGTATTGCTCGAAACGGTTTTAGTTGGGACACTAGATCGTGCTCTTCAAATATTCATAAATAAAGCTGTAGCTTATTCATATTAATTCCGATGTTGCCTAGATTGTGCTTGATAAGATAAAGGTCCTTCATTTTCAGTAAACTCAAATGTTATTTTAATAAAAGGTTGTCATAATTGTTAAAATTCTTGAATTTATTGTCTCTAGAATACGTCTGTGTTATCGTCTTAAATTTGTACAAAATTAAAATTGAGCTGTTTGAAGAAATATAAGTTAATTCTATTTTTAATTACTATTATCCAATGATAAAAAATTATGAATTTCATCGAAATACGTTAGTTTTATTTCTAATGTTTATTTAATCTGGTCTGACCAACCACGAGAATGTCAAAAGATTGGGAACATGTGAAACAAATTTATTGTGGCTTAGGATTTGTTTAGGAAAAAATACATTCACTTTAAGAAGAGAATGGATATTCTGAAGAAGATTGTTATGTGACACTTCAGCTGGAGTGTTGATATCGGATAACCATCTCTAACCATCTATCCATTTATTTTTGTGCTGTGTTTCAAAATGAAGAATGTGAATTTCTCTTTTTTCTTACTTTCAATTTCAGCGTGTAAATATTTGTCTCACAAGTTCTGATTTTTCTTAAAAGAAAATACTAAATACGTCCAAGTCTTCTTTCTTGTTCGAATAATTCGTAGAGATTAACATAATACTCTAATATATTTTTGAAATTTCGTAACTAAATTTCTTACGGCAATTTGAAATTACTTCATTTTAGAGCCAGAACGCCGACTATTGGCGTTTTCTCTTTGTTTTAATGCAAATAAGAGATAATAGCACAAATTTATGAATATGTTTAAACTGAGTGTGTAATTTTCGTATGCTAAGTATTTTGAAAATTTCAATACTTCTCAAGCTTTCTTAATGGCATAGTATATTTGAAGGTCAAAATTGTATTTGCAAACATTTTCCACGATAACTGTTTACGTTCATCAGGATTGTTTCTAACTTTCCGCTTTTTAAAACGGGAAAAATATGATTCATATTGTACTCATCATCTTTTTTGGCAATTCATTTGTTTGGGATCTACTTGGTTCGATTCAAGCCAAAAATTAACAAGATTTTCTTTCTATATATTTCAAAGTTATACATTCGAATTGATTAAATTGTTGAAATGTGATATTATTTCAACTAGTTGTATGAGTTACGTTATTCGCTGGAGTATATGTTTTGTTTCGCCACCTTCTTTCATAAACTTAAAATTTGTTATTTAAAGGGAAAAAAAACTTTATGCCCTTGACGTAGATGAACTTATGAAAGATTCTGAATTCCTGATCTTCATATCCAGTATATGTATATAATGATAGTATTTATTTTTATCTTTTAGAAATATTTTATTTCTTGAAAATTAAAAAGAATTTCAGAAAGAAATAATGATATTCTCTTCTCGTTTTTCGTATTTTTTTCATATTGCTTTCAAATTGCTGTAGAAAAATCGTTATTAAATATTTTATATTGAATTAATAACTATAAATGGTGACTTTTCTTGTATTGTTTTTTATTTGCATCCATCCTTTCTTCTCTAAAAGTTTTCAAAAAGAAATATTGTTTCATTCTATGACAGAAATAAATAAAGAATAAAACATTGATGGACATTCAAATTCCAAAATTTAATCTTGATGATTATGAGCGACATGTGTTCTCTTGAACAATTTAAAAATTTAATACATGAAGTTCTTTTGATCAAATTAACATGATTTCATTCACATTCAAATAAAAATTGTCCTGGTGGATATTTTTTCAGAATGTTGTGCGACTGATTTCTCTATTTTGCAGTGTAAAAAGATAGTTGACCTTTTCATACCAAGAATCAAAGTTTTTCCAGAATCAGAGCTGAAGAACTTAAATCTCATTCCATTTACAATTCAGAATTTAATAATACGGAATTACATACCGTTAATTTCACGTGAGAGAAGAGTGTTTCTGTCTAATCTTCTGTAGGTAGGCAATTTTTCAGAAGTATTGTACGGGCAGAATGTCTTACAATTTAAACAAGGACTTTGTCGTAACTCTTGATCGGCAATTTGTAAATCTTATAATCCAGTTAGTCGCAATTCTTTTTAGGCAGTTCGTCGCAAGTCATTTTAGGCAGTTCGTCGCAAATTTGGTGAACCAGTTCTTCACAAGCATTGTAACGGAATTCATCGCAAGTCATGGACAGGAACTTTATCGTAAATTTTGAACGGGTGGCTTGCGCGGTCAGTCCGTCACACGTCTTGTACGAGTAGTTCGTAGTGAGATTATTACGAGTTCCTAACATTGTTGGGCCTAAACCACTTTAATTCAGTGCAAAATTAGGCAGAACTGCTTCCAAGTAATCAGATTGATGTTCAGAGCGATGTGAGATGACAGAACTTAAGTCGAAAGCGTAGGTCCGGTACGCTTGTGTTACTATTGGTTGTTAGTGGAGGGAAGGAGAGAAACTTGCTTCTGATTGGTCGTGGGTGTGGTCATTTGAGAGGAGTTTTCCATTTGTAAAGTTTTCTTGATAAGAAGTCTTTCTTATATGAATTTTGCAGATTATATTAAGTTATGGTAGTGAAGATGCAATTCCTTGCATGAATACATTTAATTTATCGATATTTCTTCTGTGTTTGTCATCATTTTGCATGCTTTAAGTAGTTGCAGGAAAGCCGGGGCCAAGTCCTGGATTTCTTCAACAGCGTCTAGGAAGCTATAGTTATCTTGATTTTGATTATTTGGTTTGGGTTTGCTTCTGGTTAAGTTTTCCTGGTTATTTTCTTGATTTTCTATTACTTCATAGATGGGGTTATATGCTTACGAATAAATTTTGTTTTCTTGGATGGGTTTCGAGACAAATTCTTTATTTCTACTGTTGGTGACTGTTGTTATTCTTCCTTTTCTAAGCTTAGGATAACTTGGGCATCCATCCCATGAAGCGATGTGACCTGTTAGTTTGCAATTAATGCATGTTGGGTTGATTATCTTTTCTTTAATATTGCATTCTCGGGTGATATGAACCTTGCCACATTTAAGTCATCTTGGTGTAGTGTTGCAGTTATTGGAGGAGTGGTGAAAAAAGTTATACCTATAACATTGTGTCGCGTTTTTCTTTCTCTCGTAATGTAATAGGCAATTTTGAATATTCCAGATTTTTTTTTCCTTTCGTGCTATTTCCAGCATAAAGATGGGTAGGGGTCATTTAGTCTTAAATTATCTAAATTTGGCTAATTTATCGATTTTAAAGCCTTTGATTTCCATTTCTATCTTGATGTCATCTATGTCGATTGATGTGGGTAGACCTTTTAAAATTGCTTTAAGAGGTTTCTTTGATGGTGGGGTCGTTACTTAAAAATCAATTTTTGCTTCTCTTTAGTAAGTGGTGATTATTCTGTGGCAGTTGCTAGTATAGGGGAATAATTTGATGAAAACTAGTGCTAGCACGGCTTCGGTGTTCGGTGCTGACATGTTTATTTCTTGTAGAGTTAAGTTGTAGTTTTGCGTGATTCTCATCATTAATGGTGGTATTTTTCCTTCTGGTGTTGTTTTCTCTTCTTCTCCTTTGGTTGGTTGTGCATTTTGGGTTTCTTATTTTTCTATTTCATTTTCGAGTATTTGAAAAGGGTTTGAGGTGGGAATGATAAATTTTTCTTTTTCTTTTCTTGTCTGTTTGGCTGTTTTGGCTGGAGGTAGGAAATCCTCTATTTAAAATGCTTTTTCTTTTGGGAATTTATGTTTGGTACAGGGATGTAAGGATTTTCTATGATTAAATTGCGAATATCAGAGATATCTTTATGTGATACGCATTGAAGAGGGCATTTGGTTTTTTCCAGTTCTTTTTTTAAGTCTTGGTTTAGAGCAAGGTATTTGTTGATTTCAGTGTTAAGTTTTTCTTTTTCTTCTTTGTATTCTTTGCTATTACATGTGAATGGAATACTATATTTTTGGTAGAAGCAAATTTTTTCTGCTGCTTCCTTGTAGTTTTCTTCCATCAAGGTCCGAATCAGGCAAGTTTCGTTGTTACGATCTTGATCAGTGATGTCCATCTTCTCTTCCTCTTCCTCATCGTTAACAGTTTCAGAATCAATGTCTTGTTCGGGTATTTCGTGTTAAGTCTTTTGCTGATAACTTGTCGCATGTCTTCTACGGGTAGTTTGGTTAGAATCTTATAAAGGCAGTTTGTCTGCAAACTTATACATCACTTCGTCGTAAGTATTTCGTAAAATTAGTTGCGTTTATGTCGTAGATCTTGTAATGTCAATATTAAAATGTTTTTTTTTTATAGTTGATATCTTAAGATATTGAAGTTATAAAATGATGCAAATCTTTAGGAGCAGATTTGTCATGGCTACAACTGTCTAAAAGTTACTTTAAAAATTCTTCACTTTATTGGACATTTAAACTTTCACAGCATTGTGACCTTCTATAGAATCTAAAATCTCAAGCCATCTTCATATATCGTCTTCATTTTGGTAACATGTCTTACATTTATTTGATTTCAGATGTTACTTTTAGATGGTCTATTTTTCCTCCCCCAGGCTCTTGTATCTACTGATGTTATTAATGAATTAGCTGTTTTTAGTTAAGAATCACAAATCCTTTTTTCTTCTGAAAATGACCTCTGAAACGAAAAAAAAAATATTTATGATGTACAAATATATTTCAATTGCTTGCCGTTTTAAGAAAAGCACTTCCATATGATTTTCATTAATTAGCATAAGAATGCAAATTATTTGCAAGCTCCATATACACATACTTCATAGTTATAACACATCGATCAATAACTCCCGAGACTAACCCAGAGATGGCGCTCGTAGTAAACCAGTAACCAGGTCTTTCTAGAGTACTAACCTTTGCTTGAAACGTGTCAAAATTTTAAGTCGATCGGACCAGGAAAAAGGTTTTTTGAAGTGAAGTGAAAAAGGTTTTTTCCAAGTGGGTGCAGCAATTGCTTTCGATGGAACAAAAACAGCAACGAGTCGATGATTCAGAAAGCTGTTTATCGCTATTTACTCGCAACAAAAAAAAATTTTTTGCGAAAAAAAAAAAAACACAAAAAAAACACAAAAAACACAAAAAACAAAAACAAAAAAAGATTTGGAAAAGCGTTGGAACGATTGTATCACCCTAAAAGGTGATTAACAAAAGGTGTTACGTTGTCGAATAAAAAAAAATTTTGCAAAAAAAATGTTGTTTTCAATGTTAGACTCGGGAGTTATTGATCGATGTGTTATATTACGGATAGTTATTTATTTTATTGAGCATTGGGAATTTAGATTTTAATTGAAAAAGAACAGATCACTTAATTATTTACGTAAATCAATTATACCATTTTTCTCTTTTAAACAGGGTATACATATCGAAAAGTATTTTTAATCTAAACTATTTACTTTAGTGTCTCAATATGAAGGGAATAAATATCTCTTTAAATTTATATTATAATATCTGAATATATATCGATTTGAATATAGGAACAGGTTACATATTCAAAAAATATATCAATCATAAGTGTATAAAATTAAATAAATTCGAAAAATCGTGAAACGCATAATCTGTTTTATTCGTAGTTGAAATAAAACTTTTGTGAAAAGGGTATTTTTAGGTGATCATAACTTGTTCGCTTTCTGTAATGAGCAGCACATTATCTTCAATTAATTGATTCAAATGATTGCTGTAGATTATTGATCACAAATGTTTAAAAAATAATTTTCTGAATTAACTGATATAATTAAGCATACAATACATCTAATATTTTACAAGCCTAAAAATGTTAAATAATAATGCAAATCAAAATAAAAAATAATTTTTATAGAAATATATAGATGGAAAATTTACTAACCTGGTCATAAACATTTCTTCGAATTCTTCGACTAACCATGTAACTGATATTTTTATGTAATCCATTAGATAGCAAACACAAGGCAAATAACTTCTTCACTTATGCTTTTCCATTTTTCATCAGTATCAATCAACGTAAATTTTCGAATAAAATATTCAAGAGTTTTCTGAATCTTTGTCAAGCAAAAATAGAATTTTCCAAAACCGTCAGAAAAAATATTCGTTACTTCCGATCACATAACAAATGCAATTATTCCATGCTTGATATATGTCAAAAATGTATAGAATTGGAATAACCATTTGCGATCAGGCTATGTATCTTGAAAAAGTTATAAGGTTTCGAAAAATAGATGTAGCACCGGCAGTGCCCATGCATATATTGAATGGAATTAAATAAATAAACTGGCATACATATTTGTATTAATTTAGGATGTTTCAATATAGGAGTTCGTGAAAAGTTGCATAGTTAATCATCGATGGATTAAATTTTTTTATTAAAAGATCTATAACTAATGTTCCTCATGTGAAGTTTACAGAAGAACGTTGTTTCGAATCCGAACGATAAAAAGTGTTTAAATGTTCTTCCAAATCGTTAGAATGAGCTAGATGGAATTTATTTTTTTTGACTAGAAATAGATTTATACACTTTACAAACTATGTTAGTGCAAACACTATGACCAGATAGTTTTTTCATCTGTTCAAAGTAGACACATATGCATTTAATGATTTCTGATTGTGGATTGTATAATGGAAATAAGCCAACTCTCTGGATAATGAAAAACATTACTTTGCGTTCTCTTTTACGGTTCTTGTTTCAAACGTTTTTGGTACGGACTCTGGATAAAAATCGGCAACAATTCAAAAGTAACATTGTTCAGTTATTGTGGATTAATGATATTATTTACGATGGTGGGTTGATTGGGCTTGTTAAAAATCTGAAGGTTCTTCATCTCTGCAAACTCGAACGTTATTTTAATAATAGGGTGTCAAGAATGTTAAAATTCTACAATTTAAAGACTCTAGAATATATCTGAGTCATTGTTTTAACTGTGTATAGAACTAAAATTGAGCTTTTTGAAAAAATAAGAGGTAATCTATGTCACCATTCTATTGTCCGTTGATAAAAAAAATTATGTGCTTCATCAACAATGTTTTTATTTCTCGGTCTTTTTTAATTTATTCGGTCTGACCAGCCACGAGAACCACAAAAATTAGGAAACATGTCAGACGAATCTATTGCGGAGGATTTGTTGGAAAAATGTACATTCTCTGTGAGAGTAGAATGGATATTATGGAGAAGATTGTTATGAAGGACTCTTCAGCTGTATTGTTGTTATGGGATAAACATCTGTAACCACCCATCACTTTCTTTTCGTGGTTTCTTTCAAAATGTAGGAAGAGAACTTCTTTCTTTCTTCCTCTTAGTTTCAGTGAGTATACATTTGAAGTAATTTCTCTCATAAGCTCTGAATTTTTGAAAGAATATGCTTAATATGTCCAAGCATTCCTTGTTTTTCGAATAATTCTTTGAAAGTAATATAGTACTATAAAATTTCTTGAAAATTTCTTAAGTATAATTCTTATTTGAAATCAAATTTACTTCTTTTTATTGCCAAAACATCGGCTATTTGTGCTCTCTCTTTACATTAAATGCAACTAAGTTCTAATAGTACGAATTTATTTATATAAATTATCTGAATGCGTCTTTTTCGCATACTAAGTATTATGTAAATTTCAAAACTTTTAAAGCTTTCTTAATGGCATTGCGTAATTGAAGATGAAAATCGTATTTACAAACTTTTACATATTAAGATTCTTTATATCTAGTTTATGTACATAATGACAGTATTTCTGTTTGATTTTATAGAGGTTTTAACTCTTTAAAATTGAAAAAGATTCTAGGAAAAAAAGAGTGATACTCTCTTTTCGTTTCCCGTATTTGTGTCACTTTTTTTCAAACTCTTAATGAGAAATCGTTATGGAATATTTCGGCTTGAGGTATTAACTACAACTGTCGATTCTTATTTTTGGGTTTTTATTGGCCTCCTTTCTTCTCCAAAGTTCTTTTAAGAAAATCTTGTTTAATTCTATGATAGAAATGATGAAAGAAGAAAAACGTTTTTTGACACTCAGATTCTAAAATTTAATATTGATATTGTTAACTGACATGCGTTCTCTTAAACATATTAAAAATTTTGTACATAAAGTTCATTTGATCAAATGGTTATTCATGTAGTGCCCGTTTAAATTTCCATGACGTATTCTTTTTCAAAATATTGTACGATAGATTTCTCGAGTGGGCATGGTAAAAAGGTAATAGTCCTTATTATTCCAAGAATCATAGTTTTCCCGAATTACAGGTAAAGAACATTAATATCATTACATTTAAAATACAAAATGGGAAAATACGGCAATACATACAGTTAATTCTGAATGAAAGAAGAATGTTTCTATGGAATCTTCTGCAGGTAGGTAATTTTTCACAAGTCTTATTCGTGCAGCTTATGGTATGTGTTAAACAGACAGTTCGACGTAAGTCTTGAAAGGCGGCTCCTCACAAGTCTTGTAAGACAGTCAATCTCAAATCCTGTAGAGCAGTTCTTCATAAATCTTGTAACGCTGTTTTTCACATGCATTATAAGGCAGTTCATCGCAGGTTTTGTAAGGGCATTATTTTTTCGGTCTTGTGTGCGGACAACTTCTGTGGTCAGTTTATCGCAAGGCATTATTTCTTAAGTCTTGTGCAGACAGCTTCTGCGTTTACATCATCAAAAGTCTTGCATGGGCAGTTCGTCTCAAGTCTTCTGCAAATAGTTTGTAGCATGTCTTCTACGGGTAGTTTGGTTAGAGTCTTATAAAGGTAGTTTGGCTAATGGCTTATACAGTCATTTCGTCACAAGACTTCTGTGAATAATTTACTCCATTTCTGTTGTATATTTTATAATGGCAGCATTTAAATATATTGTTTAATAAATAGAATTTTAAGACGTTTCAGTTATAAACTGATACAAGTGTTCAAAAGTTTGTCTTGTGCGACCAGCTCAGCAAACGTCTTGCATAGGCAGTTCGTCTCAAGTCTTCTGCAGATTGTTTGCAGCATGTCTTTTACTGGTAGATCGGTTAGAGTCTTAAAAAGGCACTTTGGATAAAGAATTTCATAGTCACTTTGTCACAAGTCTTCTGTTAATAACTCTTTGCATTTCTAATATTTTTGCATTTCCAGCTTTTAAATGTATTGTTTAATAGTTGATATTTTATGATATTTCAGTTATAAACTAATACAAGTGTTCAGAAGCAAATTATTGCTGCGGCAACTGCCTATGAGTTATTATAAAAATTCACCATTTGATAGAAAATTACTTTTGTAGCATTGTCATCACAAAAAGATTCCAAAATATTACGGCATCTTCTGACATAATCTTTATTGCGTGAACATTCCGTACTTTTATTGTAATTCAGATGTTAGTTTTAGATGGTCTATTTTTCCCTCCCGCCTTCCCGTATTCACAGATGTTATCAATGATTGGGCTATTTTTAGTTTAGGATAACAATTCCTTTATTTTTCTGAAAATGGCCTCTGAAAAGAAAAAAAAATATTTATAAAGTACAAATATAAATTAATTTCCTTAACGTTTAAAAAACACTTATATAAAATTTTTATTGATTAGATGAAGAAAGAAAAATTTTAAGATCCACACACTCACTACATTCATTTATATATTGCGGACCTCCTGATATGAAATAAAATTTAAGCCAGCATTAGCTATTTAGATATGAAGAGGAAAGCGATGGATCGTTGAGTTATTTACGTAAATCGTTTTATCAAGTTTTCTCCTCATAAACAAGATAAACACATCGATAAGTATGTATAATCTGGATTACTTTCTTTAATGTCTTAATATGTAGTTAATAGATGATTAATTAGAATCTTTTTTAAATTGATGTTATAATATTTGAATATGTATCTTCGTTTGAATAATTTAGGAAAAGATTTTTTTATATTTAATGAACAAATTAATAGTAAGTGCATAAAATTATCAATTTGTAACACATTTCAAAATTAGAATATTTTTGAGAAAAGCTTGAAGTTTCAATTTACTTACTTGTTAGCAGCCATTTCAGCCGATTCTTTTAAAGCCCAGGACATCTGACGCTCATAGCTCGCCTGCAAAAAAACAGAAAACAAGTAGGTCAGTAACAGGGATTTAAAGAAGAAATTACTTAATTTTATTTTTTGATTAATAAATTAATATATCAATAATACATTTTTTAATTGAATCATCAACTGTCTCTGAATTTACATTAATATCCAAATACCATTTGCAGTAAAATGTTCTGAATTTAATTTTAAAACGTTATTCGTAGCGTATTCGAAAGAATGATATGTCGCAGCTTAAAACAGACCGAGGAAAACGAATTCGAGAAACGAAATCGATTTGCATTGCGCGCCTTTTTTATAGCGTTCAGAAAATAAATTACCAACTAAAAAGTCATTTTCGATTCTTTGTCACTATTCTAAATGATTAAAAATTTACTAAACTAAATCGTACATTAAGTGATTGTTTGTGCTACAGTTGGATCTATTCATATACACATAATCATAACATTGATGCAGGAGGTACATGAAAGTGTGTTAGTGAATATAAGCATTTGGTTCAAATTGCTCAAATGCGTTTCATTCACACAGTCCACATAACTGAAAATTTAAATGCTAGCCGTACTCAAATGCATTTTAATAATGGGATGTATATTTATAATGAATATAAACATGTTTCGAATATATACTGATGAAAGATGTCATGGGAACCTAAAATTTATGCATGGAAGACAAACTCCTCAACAATATAAATGATTAGTACATTCTCCTTAACGTTTTAAATGGAGTACATAGTTCAGGGAAAATAATAAGCATTACTGAAAGTAGATTAATCTTTATAATTTTCCTTTATTTCGTATTAGAAGTTAAATGCTTTCAAATATTCTTTAAGTGTATATATATATATACTATTTAAATTAATTATTTGCATGTATAATTAGAATAAATAAACGATATTTTTTAAAGAAAACTTTATTTTTTAATTTATTTAAACTCGATGTATTATTTTAAATTACTGTTGTCCTAATATATTACTAATCATTTTTTGGTATAACTTTATATAATTTCGTTTCTAGCTCTTATGATTGATTAGATACTGTAAAACAAATCAAGTGTGATTGTCTATAGGATATACAACATGAGAACTGTTAGACCATTTGTTCCATACTAGAATAAAGAAATATATTATGTTATTGTTATTCCTTGAGTTACAGAAAAAATGAGAGTTCATACTTACGTCTTCGTCAATTGATTGTTCTGTTTTTGAGTGTGTTTCGGCTGAAGGTTCTGGGTTGGAAATGAAGTTAAGTGGACGGCCATTAGCATCTAGAGTTGGTATTTGGGGAACAAGGACTCCTATTTTATGCTTAGTGATGTTGTGGTGGCGACGTCCTTTCTTGGTTTTGGGTTTATAGCCACAAATATTGCACTTGTATTTTCGTTTCTGAAAATACAAATAAATCTGCTTTAAAAATTGCATAATTTGTTTTAAAGGGGATGCATAAAGGCGATCGACGCCTTATAAAAAATCTTTGAAATACTATTTTTACTGGATACCTGAAACTACGAAATAATTACATTAAGAATTTTAAACTTTATTAAAATTCTGTATTTAAAAAATTTCATAACAAATAAGGTGAATCTTTATCTTATTTTCAAGGCACACTAGCGTTAGTTTTAAGAAAGATAATACCTGATTATAATGAAATAGAAGAGTTGTTAATAACAAATATCTCTAATGTAAGTTATTGCAATCGAGAAAAAAACAGTTGTAACGAAGAATGTGAAATAGCAGTATGAAATGCATTTTTAATGTAATATTTTTTGGCACATAAATATTATTAAAGAATGTTGAAAAATATATAAATTATTGCAAAATGTGGTTTTTAGAAAAGCAAATGAAAAAGAAACTATTAATGCTTAACATCTTCAAATATTCTTTAGTGTATTAACATAAGTGGAAATTTAGATTTGGCAATGTAACAAATGATTCTAATACTTATTAAAGTTATAATCAAAATTGGTCATAGATATATACTCAGAAAAAAAAATTTAAAAAAAATATAAACTAATATTTTTCTTTCTTTATTATTAAAATGAATTATAAAAATCAGAAATAAAACGTGAAAAACATAATTTATTTATAACGAAAGTACTCTTTTTATATGCATCTGTAAACATTAATGCTGAAGTAATTTAAATTCACTACACCAAAAACTTCATTCACAGTTAATTTTTACTATGCATCATAAAGAAATAATTTATGTAATAGAGAAATCATACCCCATTTTTGTTGGGTTTTTCGATGGTATCTTCAGGAAATTTGGGATAGTCAATAAACGGATATCCGCTGACCCCAGGTAAGTTTTCGAATTCCTTCACAAGCTATGAAAATGGAAAAATATATTAGATTGATCATTCCTTAAACATGTTTTTCTATTTTTTACTCGAGAAATATATAATAATAATATTTACATTTATATGTGTATTTGAAATAAAAATTACTTCTTATATAATTATCATTTGTATAATGGTTTTCTAATTCTAGAAAATTTCAGATGTAATTGTTAATTGATTATGTAATATCTGTTTTTAAATTCTTGTGTTTCGTACAATTTAAAATGCTTTAATTTGTTTTCAATATTTTAAAAATTTTCATGTATTACAAATCTAGAAAAAAAACAAGAGTTTAGAGATCAAGTGATAGTTTTTTCCCATTTAAATTAGAATCAAACTTGAGATTATTTTATATAAAAGATGAACAGTTTTCAGATATATAACCCATGTATTTATAAAGAGAATTTTTCAAGGAATGTAATTCCTTTTTTAGAGGATATAAGGGCTAATATAAACAGAAGAGGACAGCTTTGTATAACTTCTCAGAGCCCACCGATATCTTAGTTATTACTGTAATGGTTATGAAATATTAATAATGTGTTTATTTTGGATGTATACAAGCATACATGATACTTTGTCGCCTTTAGTTCTTGTTTATTTGTTTGTTTATAAGTTGCAAGAAAAGCTTTTTAATTACGCGATACTGTCTGTGATTCATTAATCATTCATTAACATAAAATTTAGAATAATTCACCATTTTTAAACCAATATTTTTCTCATAAAACCCAACTTCATTTATGATTAATTATAATGTTGAAAAATAAAATAAAAGAAATTGAAATTATCCTTACGTCCAAAGTGGTTTCTTCTAGTGGTTCGTTACGTCCACAGAAGTTGCAACTAAAAGAAACGTACAAAAAACATATTAAATATTACAATCTTGTTTTTATTCATTTATTTAGAATTTTGTATTCAATTATAGTGTAACTATTTTTTGTAGATTATTATTTTTTTAGCAAATTTCCTATTCTTAAGGATAAAATCATTGCTTTTTTCATATATATATATATATATTTAGATAGATAGATATATAAGTAATGTGTAATGTTATTGATACAAAAATGTATTACTTTGATTGTTTTTTAAAATTTAAATTTTATATTGATTTTTATGCATAAATAATTTGTATTTTATGTTGGTATAGTTCCTGAAATACACTTTTTAGTTTGGCTACAGTAAATATTAATTAATATTTGATCATTGAAATGCAGACTTCTCTAACAATACTTTTGTAGAACCTTTTTTTTACAGTCTAAAAGGAAATTCTTAACGTCGGAGCACTTATTATTTCGAAATCTTGATATTGTATGTGAAATATTATAGAATCTCGCCTTTTTCTAGGAGGGAAATGGAAGGAATGGAGATTGTGAAAAGTGATTCAGGCAGTATATAATTAAATTAGTTAATAATACTATATGCCATTTAATGTTGCATTTTTACTAGAATCATATCCTTTTGTAGCTTAGAAATCCATTTTTATGCCGATTTTTATTTGAGAATTCGTTTATCCATTGTTTCATATAAAAACATTTTATTTATAATAGTACAATATTTATCAATAATTTGAGATATTTTGATTACGTTATATAAAATACATGTTTATTAAATAAGGTATCTAAGTAAGATTAACAATCTAAGAAATGAGTTTTCCTTAAATACCAAGGTTAAATGATTACATGACGTAAATTATATAATAAAGTATTCAAGATTCAAATATTTTAATAAGTAAGAGGCATCATCTTATGTTTGAAGTGAAAATGTTTTGGATCAAGAATTATCTCTTCCTAGTATGCAAAAGCACTTCTCTACGTTTTTTTCTTTAGTTGACCTTTCAGGTTTCTTCTTCCACAGATCTCGCCTTATGAAAATACGAGTATTTCATAGAAGTTCTTTCAGGAACCTTTTCCATGTCTAATTACACAATCGCGAAGCATAGACAACAGAGTTCAGATTTTTAATCCTATAGAAGATAACTACAATCGAGAAACTCCTGTAGAAATGCTCATGTTCTTTAACGTTGGCCCATCGACTGAATAATAAATCCCATTCAGCAAACGAAAAGTTGAGTATCCCCTTTTTTCGATTCCGGATGAAGTTGCGAATTCTTAAATTTCCAATAAAAAGAGAGTTTCTCTCTGTATTTTTTGTAATATTCGAACGTAAGCAAAAGTTACTTTTCACAAAGTTAACCGGTTATACATGTTTTTTTGATCGATTCATAGTCCACTGTTTTATAAAGTTGTGTCTTTTTTTAATGTAGCGATCGAAGACGTAAAGAAGGAAAAAAAACCGAATTTTCCATAATTTTGAACAAAAGAATTTTGATTATATACACTGAAAGGACATTTAATTAGTGATAGCAGTTTAAAAGTAAGTTGAGTCTTTTCTGGTCTCTAAAAAGAGTTTCGACATACATTCAACAAGTTTGCGGAAATGTCACGCAGGAATAGCTCCCCAAGCATCGGCTAGAGTTGTGAATAATTTAGTAAGATTCGTTTGTTTCGCATAATATATGTTTTCACCCCAATTTCCAAAACATCCCAAATGTACTCAGTAGGATTTCAGTCTGACCTTTTAGATAGCCAATTCATGACAGAAAATTAGAGGAATGCTCTTCGAACTAGGCTGTAGCACACTGGGACCTGTGAGAGGTGCTGTTGTCTTGCAGGAATATTTTTTTTTCACGTGGATAACAGTACAACAAAAATAGATTGTGTTGTTCATTCATCTAATCTACATATAAAATCGTATTGACTTGGTTGGAACAAGGACCAAAGATTCCAAAAACTGCCAAGGGAAAATACTCTAAATCATGATTGAACCGCCATTACCTTGTACATTTCTACACTAGCATGCAGGATCTATGACTCCATGAAACTGACGCCATATTTTGATCCTCCCGTCGATACACAGTTATCAGAATTGAGATTCATCACTCGTTTCTAGTACATTAGATTTCATTATCTGCATTCTCTTTTCGAGGGAATACTTGCAACCTGATATCGTGCATTGAGTAATGCTAATTTTTTGGTGTGTGTTGTGTTACTCACTCATGGTGTTGTAACAAGTGTCGCTCGGTCCATTTACTGATTGTAAGACTGCTACACTGATTCAGCTGGTCGGCAATTTGAGTTAATGTTTGGTTTCGAAGGCTATGTACAATATGGATGAGCTGTCTCACACCAGATTCTTCCTGGATAATTTTCACTGGCAGTTTACCATTTCACTAGTTTGTTTCTCATTATCCGAGTATATTCTAATAAACTTCTTGATGCTATCGATCCTGAAAATCCTATGACAATTTTGGAAATTGAATATCTCATACGTCGAGCGCCTTCTAATGGTCCACGATCAAAGTAGTCTAAATAAGTAGTGTTAAACATACTGGCAGTGGAAACGACTTATTAATCATCACAGCATTAGTAATATATGCATTAACCACAGTGCTCTTACGTGCACTAAAATTAGATGTAGCACTATGCAATTTGCATAGCATTCTCTATCCCTTAAGTCAGATGCACTTTATTGTATATACATATTGTTATTAAAATAATGAAAACACTTGTGAATATAAGTGTCATTTCTAAATGGGCTTTTTAAACATTTCAATTAATTAATGACTGCCAGTGTTTTTTTTTTAAATAAAAATGTATAGATTTTCGTACTAGGTGGTTGCTTGATCGAAGTTCTGTATGTCTTGAATTTTTCTGATATTTTCTAGGAGGTGAAATTGTTTGAGCCCGCTATACGGAGAAAGTGTAATCGAAACATCCCCACTTTTAGGTGTTTCTAGAAGTACGGTGTTTAGAGTCATGACAGCATACGCACAGCGCGGTAAGACAAGCTCGGAAAAGCAAAATAGGGGACGGGAAGGAAAGTTCAGTGAAGAAACCAAAGAGTATTGAAGGGGATTGTAATGTCTAAAAAGCGAATATTTGCAGCAAAAGTGACTTTTTAGCTAAATCAGCATCTGGATTCTTCAGTGTCAAAGATTAGAGATAGAAGGCACCTCCATAAACAGAATATTTACGGCAGAGCAGCATTTTTCAAGCAACTTGTTACAGATATTTTTCCAAACGTCGTCTACAGTGGTGTCACACTCACAAAATATGGTCGATTGATGAGTGGAAGAAAGTAATATGGTCTGACGAATCGTCTTTCTCCCTTTTCCCCAGAACAGGAAATTTGCATCATTCTTGGAGACCTGCACAAGTGAATGATCGTGATTCTGTCTCCTTCCCACTGTCAAGTATGGAGTTGGATGTATCATTCTATGGGCAGACGAGTAGTGGTCTTTTGCGGGACATTCGTAACCTTAAAGGTTAGATCACTGGGGTGAGGTACAGTGAAATTTTAGCTGATCAGGTTCATCCTTTGAGACAAACTTTATTTCCTGCTGGAGATGGAATTTTCCAAGATGATAATGCACTTATTCTTGCTGCGGGACTTGTCCAATTACAGTTTCATGAACACGTGGATGGATTTAAACATCTACTTTGCACAGTAGAGTCACCCAACCTCAATATAATATAACCGTTTTGTTGAATTTGGTCAATTTGTTAATTTCAATACGGAATCGATATCTCTTACGACATTTCTCCTAGAACTTTCAAAATATCTCCAAGAAGAATGGTACAATATTATTCTAAATACTCAGCATTTATGTGGATCAATTCCAACCTGTATTACATGCCGAAAGTGGTCCTATACCGTACTTATAAAGGAATTTGTTTATTTGACAAAGAAAAATGTGATAGAACACAATTTTTTTTAAATTCGGAGTTCTTTAGATATCTTATACGGTACATGTAAATTCTTTACTGAAAATTCTACTCCAAAAACTCACGCAAACATAAGACAAACCAGCTTAGACGATTCTTAAAACTATTTCTATATGAGTCTCTGGCTTCTTATAATAATATAAGACTCCGTCCCGTCTCGCCGTGGAACTTTTCTTGTGTCGACGCGGACTTCTACTATTCGCTTTTATTTGTGTGGACTTTTTAAATACAGATTTCGTCCTGGGACCTTGTGACCCCGAAGATTATTTTTATTGTGTCTTCCAAGAACTATGTTTCGGCTATTTTGATCTTGTAATATTTATCTGTAAACTATTTGCTGAAATAAAAAATTTTTTTTATTCTAAATTTACTTCATGCCCCACCTATTTCCCAAAATCACACTTCATTAGTAAAAACAAAAAAAATGGAACACATAAATACCTACAAAATGGATAGAAATTATATTTTTATCATTCACATAGGTAGATGATATATTTTTTTTTTCAACAAAAAAATTTATGTAATATTTTTTTAAATATGTCTCTCGTATCAGTGCAAATATTGAACCCTGTTTTGAATTGAATTTTGATAATATTGAATTAGAAATGTATGTAAGTATATGTGTGTAATTACGGAAAATCAAGGCGTTTTGCTCTATTTAACTTATTTACGAAACACTAATATATTTAAAGTAGGCATGAAACGTGTACTTAGAATAACAAACACTTCCAACTTTCCATTAACTGTTTGTAGTATTTTAATTGAAATTTCAAAAAATTTAAAATTTTGCCTTACATATAAAGAAAAGTCAGTTAAAGTTTCAACGTATTTAAAAGATTTAAGTGAGGGAAAATGAGTAATAATTATTAATTATGTTAAACCAATTATTCACTTGGTGATAGTGACAAAATGAAGCGAGAATAAATTAATAAATATTTGAATAAAAGCAAATGAGTTATGGTTTGAAGATCATTAAGAATTCGCTCTGACAACCATTTTAAATTCGTGATTGTAGAGTTAATTAAATGGAAATTTTAATGCAGCCTTTGAACGTAGGTTATGCTATCGTTTGAATAAAATGTAATTTAATGTAAGTACTTTTTTAGTAATGAAATGTAATACTTGTTTTTCCAGTTTGGATATATTTTATTGGATTAAAATAAATTGAGTATTATATATTTGAAGAAGGGAAAGTAGTGAGTTTTTTTCAGTAACATTGGTTTTACGCATTTAAAATGGGTGATAAAGGATGACTTAACAAAATAACATTACATTTCAATGCTTTCAATGTTAGTTATTTAATATTGTTAACGCTTTAGCTACAATGAAAACAATGCATTTTTGGAATAATAAAGTTTGAAATTGTTTTCAAAATTTTCATGGATATATAAATTTATATGCTGAGACAACATATTATTGTATGATCATTACAACATTTATTTCAAAGTATTAGCATTTGATCCGTGTTGAAATATAATTTTGTATTTTTCTGAGTGTTATAGTAGTTGGAACTTTTTGAAAAACACTTAATTACACATGTGAGGATATATATGGTTTATTAAGTGTTATTTAATATTTACAAAAGTTTTGCAGATTTATCGAGTACTTCATTACGCATGAATGCGAAGAAAAATTAAATAGAAGAGCGAATGATGTCTTTACAGTGAACTTTTAGTGTAACAAATACACTAATTTATTCCGAACTCAATTATTCCGTTAAGAAATGTGTGATGTAATTTGATATATCGTACTTACAGTTTCGATCGTAACCACAAAAGTAACTTCATGGTCTTGTCCTCACGGTGTATATTTCACCAAAAGGTATAATATAAATCGCTTTTTCGAATGAATATCAAAATCGCAAGAAAGTTTCAAAATCGCAGTTAATTACCACAAATCAACAATACATTTGACGATATTGCTTAAGGAATCATATTGTTACAAGTAAAATCTTATTCAAACAATGTAAACGCGTCCCAACAATGAGGACTTAATAGTGTTTTAGTGTTTTTACAGTTTATGAGAGAGACTTTTAACAATGTAACTCTTTTGCTCTGCCCCTATATTGTAGCTTTGTTTCATATTTATTATAATTTCTTATATAATTGCAAAACAAATATACAAGTTACCATTAAATCTTTGCTCTAAAGTTATTTATTTCTCCCTTTACAAAAAGGAAAATATAACAATGAAATATTCATCATATTCAACATTTCTAGAAACAAAATTCTCCTTTCTTTCCACAAAATCATTCTTGAAGCTGTTTCAAAACCTTAACATCAAATTTAATATTTTTAGCCAGAAATAAATTAAGTTATTAATAGCACTTTCATCTTTTGACTATTCAGCTAAAAAATAAAACTAATATATAGATATATGTTTATATATCTTGATCTTGATCTTGATTTTTATCTTGATTAAAGACTCTTCTAAAATCTCAGTAGTCGTATCATTTAATGTTGAACATTGCATGGTCTATGGTCAATAAAATGTCCTTTTTCTTCAAAAAGATTGTAATTACTGTTAATTTTTCATTCTTATGACGAACATTTTCAGTAAAACATTGAACGTTTCATTTACCTTTTCATCTCCCGATTATGCAAAATGTTATGTTATTTCTTCCATCATGTACTATTATATTTTACCTTATTTTGTTGAAATTTTTTCTTTGTCAAAAAATCTAGAGTGTGGGGATGAATATAGCCTGGGAGACCGGTTTGTAGTTCTGTACATTTTTGGGTGAATTCCGAGCTCTTAGGCGTTCCACCAATATATATCATGTTGCTTAATATTGCGACATTGATGAAAAATCACAATCATATCATTATTTATGTTGGCTAGATAATTTTTTTCGACTCACTTTTGAAGAAATCCACTTCACCTATTTTGATAAACGGCTATTTTTTCTTTTCCGAAGTTTTTTCAAGATACTCAAATCTTTCTGGTAGGAGGAATCATTCCCACTGATATTCTTTTAGGGTTTTCGTCATCTTCATGAGTTTCTGGAATGGATCAAATAAAAGAGATTAGGATCAGGATCTCTAGTCATCTAAACATCCTCACATCCGATTGACGTTTTGATAAGAGGTAGACGTGTTCTTTACACAAATAAGGTTTCTTCAGTGAAAATCTTTCGTCTTCCCGTTATCCACCATCCAACTTAAGTTTGAACACCTATAAGCTCAACCTTGAATTTAAACTTTTCTTTGGAGTACACTTTCTTCAAAAAAATTCTACATTGAATTTTTGACTTATTTGTACATTTATTCCAACATTACTGAGTTAATTACGTTTAACATTTAATTAAATTTGCAATAAGCTTCTTTAATTTCTCGAACTGATACATATATTGTGGATGATTAAGAGTAGTTCTATTTGGCGCGAATTCGAACTTTTTTATATACGCTTTTGACTTAAATTATAACAATTGTGCTCACTTTTTAAAAATTATCCTCCAAGTATTATAATCACTAGGCTTTCTGATTCTTTCGGTTTCAAGTGCAATGACACAATCGTAGCCTTCAGTCTATGAGAAAATGCTGAGTTCAGCATCAATGCTTTAATTGTTCCTTTTCTTCCTTTATCTCAATAGGTAACCAGCAAGATTTAAAGATATTTTGTATCACTTGTTTCTGTACTGTTACAACTAGTGATAGAAATATTTTACTCTTGATCATCACCCCTAATTTTGCAAATTTATTTTTCTTCTAAACTGATAGTTCTGGAAACATAATTAGCCTTATACCTTATACTTTTTAGAACTAATGATATAACGGACACTTATTTTGAAATGCTTCCCTTCCTAATTTAGTTTGAATCAACTATAGCAATTCTTTTTTTTTTTTTGTGAATTCTTACTTTTTATTTAAAATCATTTTAGAACCAAAGCCTGTCTTTACTTTCATGTTTTTTATCACACAAATAGCTCAAAATATTTTTCACTGTACTTCGTGCATCTGTTTCTACTGCAAAATAAATCAATTACTGTGGACATGGAATTTTCATTTTCATTTTTTCTCTCTCTTCGAAAAGCAAACAAAATTCTTTATACATCTTCAATATTATTTCTCAGAAATAATAACTTTTTAAATTTTTTACAATTAGAGTTTCGTTACTACTTTCTTCTTCGTGATTTATTAGTCAAAATCTTAAGATTTCCTTAGCGACACACGATTTTTTAAAAAGGAATAAAAAAAGTGAGAGGGGGGTTGAGAATCCAGTAGATTTGAAAATTTTCATTAGATATACCAATATATAATACAAAACTGAAATATTAAATTTTCTCCTGCTTTTCAGTAGGAGTTTTTATATTTAGTTTTGATAATTCGTGAATATTTAATTCTATTAGGAGTCTTCCTCTACAAAGCTTAGTCATAGGACATTCTATTACCTTTTTCTATGTTACAAATTTCTATGACCTTTTTCAATGCTACAACATTCTATGACACTTTATAATATTGCTTTATGCGATAATTTTTTATACTCTTATCACTATTTATTCTATAACTGTGGGACATTCTAAATTCATTTACAGTGGTAGAAAATTTACTACAATTTTTGGAGTTCTAATATATTTTATCGTTTCTTGAAATAAATAATGGAATTTATCTTCATTTTCCCTTAATTTATCTTCTCAAATTCTTTTGATTTGACTCTAAAACATAAGACATTCTGTCACTTTACAGCCATATTTTTAAAATTTTGGATCTAGAAACTTAAGTTTTCTTTTATTAACATTTATTGACTAACGTTATAAACTGATGTATTATTCGGCGCAACTGAGTTACTGAATCTGTTTTGAGCTTTCACATACGTCAAAGCCATTTTTTTCTTCGTACTTTTCAATATCATACTAAGTCTATGTCATATTATTTAACTGCATTGATTTTGCATAAAATTTCATTATATATATTTTTAACTGTGAAAATAGTTTGTTTAACAAAACCCACTTCATTATGTCTACAATATTTCGCACTTCTTTGCATAATTCTGGAAAAAGTTAATAAAATTTTGAGTAAATAATCCCCGAGAAGGCTGAAACATTTTTAGTAAGATATTCGCTGAATTTCTATTAATCGGAAAATTAAACTACAAGGAATACTATTCACTAATCACGTTTAGGTAAAAAAAACGTTGGATTTCAGATAAATTATTCATTCAATCTTCCCTCTGAAGTAATTTATTTTGCAACTTAAGAACCCACAAGACTAAAATGCAATTTCATGTAACATGGTTCGTAAAAAACTGCAAAAGTACCTTCCTGTTACTAACGATATTCTGAACCTTAATATTAATATGAAGAATGGTTTTTTTACATAATATTCTATTTTAATTTGAGATATTTTTAAACTATGTGTATTTTACGTGTAAATATGTCATTTTTCAAAGCAGAAAAAACTACATGGTTAAAAATAAAATCTATTCTAAGGTTTGAAATTTTATCTTGAAAAAGACGTTTTTGTAAATGATAAGTAAAATACGGTTTTGGAAAATAATCTTTTTTAAAAGTTCTCTTTTGAAGAAATTAAATATTGTACAGAAATATTTTTTCCCTAAACATGCATAGTTGAAATTTTGTTTCAGCAGAATATCGCCTAATTTATTAATGGATATTTTAATTATTATTTTGGCTTTAATTTAAACATCCGTACAACTACAAGATTTCTCAAACCATTCCACTGGTTCAAATACTCGATTATACCTACGATCAATTGAATAAAAGTTAGAAATATCCGAGTATTTTTACTCGTGTTTAAAAAGGTGCATTCTTTTTAAAGAAAGTTCTTGACAATTTTTAAATACGTTACACGAAAGTATATATTTAAAGGATCTTGTATTTATAGTGAAACGATCTAAATTGAATTTTCATGGAAGTAATACAATATCTTTATTGTGTTATTGAAGTTTTTACCAAAGTAATAAACATTATGAAAATATGTATGTATGTACGTGTGTGTGTTTTATATCGAAAAGCCAATCTGAGAAACATAATGAGAAATGTTGCCAGTAACACATTGTTAAGAATTATCTTGAATGTGTTAACGCCTGATAAAGCAAATTGATGAAAATTCCGCGTATACTTTTTCAGAAGTCTTGAAAAAGGGTGATATTTCTTTCAAAAATACAGTTGTTGGTCTTCTCAAGTGATACGATATCTATCAGTGAGCTTCTTTGAATATTCGTATGGATCAGAAGAAATGTTTTCTGTTTCATTCTTTACCATTACATATCTGAAACTATTCCAATAGAACCTGGTTTTTGATTATAAAGTAAAGCATTAATGAAAATGAATACTACCTTATTAGTTTTGAAATTATAAGAAAATATGTTTAATTTTTTTGATTGAAATAAATACAATCAATTACCTTAATTCGCAGCATTTTTTTAATTTGTTTCCTTTAAAACGCGAACCACTTAAAGAACAGAAATTGAGAAAAATCATTTCAATCGCAGAAGAGGATTGATGTGAAGTTTGGGTGAAAACTAATGTGTTTATTTTGTTTTCCACTCGAATTTCAAAAATTCTTGTTTTACTTGATAGCTTTGTCTTTCCTCTATGTAACGAACTAATCACTTATTGTCATGGTTCCCATTCATGTACTTGTTCCAAAGCGGGACTAATTGGGAAACCAATTGTATAAAAATTACGTTTGTGGTTGTCATCATGAAGCTTTAATAACAGCTTTCTCAGCACCATCAAAACGAAATTAAAGACTTTAAGGATTCTTATTTTCGTTTAGGTCACAAGGAACATGGTCCGATGCAATAAGGCTTCGCTGACTCGACTCTATCTCCGAGTGGATTGCAATTTTCTTCAGTTGTGAATACATAACGACATAAGGGAACAAAAAAAAGAGTCACACAAAGAGAGCATGCAATTTTTAGGTAATATTTGAATACCGAACATCATGTAAAAACGTGATGATTGTAATGATTTTGCATGAAAAATATAATTTTATAAGAAAAAACATGAAGTCAACTTTTTTCAATTTTCAATTCCATAATATTTGATAATGTGAGTAGTAAGATTTTTTTTCCTAATTTAATCGAAAATTTTGTAATTCTTCTGTGTTTCTCACTTTTTTGTAAAAATGAGAGTCGTTGTCTCCTCATAAAAATATTTATCTTATTTGTGCAATCTTGTTTATAAAGAAAACCAGAGATGTGAAATAGATCGTTATTAATCGGTATTATTACACATTTCTTTTAAATTAGGAGTTAAATATTTTTCCATAGTACTCTTTCAAGATAAAATCAAAATATCTCTCTTGATGACAGATGGATTGCATATTCAATTATCCCATTTTAATGCGATAGTGGATTTGTTTCGAAGATAGGTATCTCTTATATTATTTAAAATCTTGACGTATCCCTCGGAATATGCTTGCCGTAATTTGCAAAATATTGACCCAAATATAAGAACTCATGTTCATAAATTCTCCACGTTCTCGCAAACCTACACTATTGAGAATCGTTAGTATACTATTGAGAATCGTTGAAGCATTTCATAGTAGTAAAATGTGTATAAATTGACTGTATCTAACATTTGAGGAAGAATATACGACAGTGTTTAAAAATACGTTTTGCAGCAGATTGCCATTTAAGACACACAGACGTTATCTTCATATGCTGTAATCAGTAATAGGGCACGAAAATAATTTGACACAATTTCATCGGTTTGTTTTTATCAGAAAGCAAATAAAAGACAAATTACTGCCATGCTCAGTTGCCCCATCGAGGAATCTGGATTGATTACTATATACCAGTAATTAAAAATTAATAAAAATAATGCGTTGTACTTGATAAACGTACTCCAAAGAATTCGAAGTTGGTCTCGTTGGCCAGAAAAGCTATGGAGTCATCTTTTAGCTGTATGAATAGTGTCGTAGTCGTACACCAGTTATAGGAAAGAAAAACGACCAAAATGGAATATTACCGTGAGAAAATCTAATCCCAATACCTTTCAGAGGCTTACCTTTATTATTTAAGAATGGACATTATAATCCGATGTTTCCTATTGATCTTCTTTCCCTTGGGGTTTAATAGATTTATTTAACATGGGAGACATGCTCACGAGATAACCTAACAAACATTTCCTATTTTTCATCCCTCTTTCTTGTGAACCAATTATTATTTTTACCATTTTTTGTTCAAATGTTAAGATCCCAATTATACCGTCTTTGTCGCAGCAAATGAATATCTGGCTTTTAACTTTACCATCATTGATTTCCATTCCTAATACAGCGATTCCTATTCATAACGCGGCAAATTTATGAACTGCCCTCGTATGTTTTGTTCTTGATACTTATGATCAAACTTCCCAAGTTATCGCATTTTATGTGTATATGAAGCCAATTTCTATTATATATTTAAAATATTTTTTTCAACTTCGCTTCAAGGAATTATATTTCATTAAATTATTTAAGATAAAATAAAATTCCTATATATTCACGAGAAACAGTGCTATATTCTATTAAATGTATATTAAACTCTATTAGTAGCAGGCTGTATTCTGTGTGCGTAATTTGTTGCAAGTTACCACTTATCATTTCGATTTGTTAATACTAGATGTACATGATCACAATGATTGTGTTGTTGCTATCACCTTTACTTATCACAGACAAGAATCAGGTTGAGTGTCGGGGATGGGGAGGACACATCCCCTCCACTAGAAATAGTGTGCTACGAAATTTTAAATCTGAAACTTTTTCATACAGGTGTTTTTTTTTCAGAAAATAAGGTAATTTTTCGAAATTCCGTACTCTATACAATCCTTTCTTTTCATATTAAAAATAAACAAGGAATTTTGACATAATTTTTCAGACAAGAGATGAAGTTAAGAAGATCTTCCCTCCCTTTTCTACAGTCCTTTTTAGGGCAGTATGTTTTACGTATCGTGGCCTACTCTAATTGGAGACTCATTTCATGCATACGTGTGGAGCGCGCGAATACGCGCTTGTGTAACAATTTATTTTTGTTTTCAGACTGTATATGCGATAGAACGAGGAAATATCGATTTAAAACTTGTAAATATTTTTTTCTCATATTATTCGTGTTATTTTAATATGAAAATAAAGAGAAAAAGTTAACCTAAGTGGATTAATATACATCTTCTGAAATACTCCGACAACGACTTTTTCATTCCGTGAGCTTTCCCGTAATACGACTGTGCAAATCAGATAAGCACCCTTTTAATTATTCATGTAGAAGAATTTGTAAAGTTGCTTTACTTTCAATTGGTGTACAGGAAAGTTTACTATAAGTTGAATTTATTTCTGTGACATCTGGCATCCCATCTGCTATAATTGATGGTGTAAAGAAATCTATTTGATTTGAGTATATATTATCAAGAAAGAAAATATTTTGAATTATAAACATTTCGGAGGATATAATAGCTTTTTTAAAGAAAAAACGCGGTGTTCTAAGAGCTGGAGTAACTAATAACATAACAAAATTGGAACAAGAACTTTCGAAAACAGAAAATTTAGAAGTTAATGAATTACAGGAAATCTTGGAAACTCTAACAACTAAATTTGAGAGCCTCAATTGTGTAGATAAAAAATTGAAACCAGAGAGAGGAGACTGAATTTGAGAATGAATTCATGAAATTAGAAGAATATCGTGATAAAGTCACAATTTGGAATTTTGAACCCACTGGGCGTATTCGAGAATTTCGGAAAAATGTTTCGAATGTTAACACTTCTCATTTCAATGAAAGCAATAAGAAAAATAAACAAATTTTTGAAAGAAATGTAAATACCATAGACAATGGTGAGTGGAATGAAATAAACTCCAGTTATTTGACATTTTCAACTAAAAGCTTTTAAAGAACACAAAGATGCTTTCAATAAAAGAAATCATTAGAGACTTATGATTGGAAATACGAGGATGATTATTTAGTACCGGAGAAAAAATATTTCCATCCAATGACAAAAGCGATGCCCTCAACTCAATGTAAATTGTAGTTCTTAGTAGGAGTAAATTAAATGTTGGAATATGAAACGATACAAGCTCTACAAGATGAAATGGAAGAAACAAAATAAAAAAAAAATGCACGGAAACAATTTATAAAGAAGAATTCAAATCTGATCTTTTGAATGAAGAATCTTCAACTACTAAGAATACAGAAGATAACGAAAATCTAAGAAGTTTGAAAACAATTGAAAAGGAAAGACTTGATGAAGAATAAGGCGTCAGAATGCCTTCAATAGAAGACAAACTAAAATTATCTGAAGACTGCTTGGGAATATCAACGACAAAAATTTGAAAAGCCTACGAGGATTTGATCGATGAAAAATTAGAGTCCTGATTCTGCAGAAAAAATTAAATTTCTCTATTCCGATAAAGCACTGGAATCTCTCCGTGCCATAGGATTTGATCATAATCTTCCACCTCCTCAAACTTTTCTGTTTCTGAAATTAAGAAAAAGTCCATAGTTGGTGTTTCTGAAAGAGAGCATCAGAAAAAAGAAAATAGAAGAAGCAAATGAAGATGAAGAAATTCTACAAGCAAGGATTTTAATTGCCTGTTGATTCTCTCTCAAAAAAAAAAAAAAAAAAAAAAAAGAAAAGAAAGAAATACCAAGTCTGTCTTCAGAGAAGCTTGATTTTTTAAATTCCATTTCAACTGAAGTTTTTCTAATGTTCGCAGAAGAATGGAAAAGAGACACCACTAAAGGATCTACAAGAAATATTTTGCAAGAACGCTACTCAATTAAAACTTCATGGGATGTAAATCTGACTTAGGATCTTACGAAAAGGTTCAATAAATGGAAAATTCAACTCCTGATTTTGATGAAAATAAAGGTGAAGATGAAAAATGGAAATCTTCTCTGTCCAGTAGAGTGATTTATCCACTAAAGTTGACTATAGAACCAGATGTTCCCGAAAAAAGGACAAGTGTTCGTCGAAGTGCAAATAATTCTTTGCCTGATGTCAATCCTGCCCCTGAGAAATTTCTCCAATCCAGATATAGACGATTCCTAAGATGTAGAGTTTGAGTTTTAAACTCTAGAAACTCAGAGGTGGGAAGATGTTGCGTCTCGAACACGTCTCTGATTGTAGATTTATTTTACGCTTACGCGTGGAGCGAGTGAATACACGCGTGTGTAACAATTTATTTTTGTTTTCAGACTGCGATCGAACGCTATAACATCGATTTGAAACTTTCAAAAAGTTTCTTTCAAGTGTAATGTTTATGTAGTATTCCATGTTATTTTAATGAGAAAATAAAGAGAAAATCTAATCTTAGTGGCTTACTACGTTTTTTTAAAATACTCTGAATTGATATGTTTTTTAGAATCCTCCTACAACGACTATTTCATCCCGTCAGTTTTCTCGTAATGCGACTCTGCAAATTAGATAATTAAGCTTTAAGTATATTATTCATGTACAAGAATTTGTAGAGTTGTGCTATTTTGAATTGATATGCAGAAAAGTTTAGTATAAGTTAAATTAATTTCTGTGACATTATGTTTAGTGGAACAGTAAATCAACAAAAGTAAAACGCACGAACTGCGATATAAAACTCGACATCTGCTTTAACTAATCAACTTGCTGGTGTCATCCTATCTGAGAGTGACGCTGAATTGCAAGTTCTTTTATACGATATGTTACTGTTTTTACGATTGGACAGGTGTGGTGACTGAATGCCCAGTTGGGTTATATTTGTGACTAAATTTCCATAATAAAGTTTGTCCAGAAAATTCATTGGAAGTGATAATGTGATAAAGATTGTGCGTATCTAAAATAATTTTAAGATTAAGAATTTTTAATTATTTTTTTAATTCCAAGCAAATTTTCTCACCACAATAAGTTTTGAATTTTAATAAATAAATGTAGTGATATGTAGATAAAATCTATTAATGACGCGATAAAAAGATTTTAGCCCCAAATTACATTAGATGTAGATTTTTAATTGAGTGATTGTATGATAGATATGATAATTAACAAGCAACGCAGAATTCCAACGTAGAACAGAAGAAAAGAGCACAAGGTTGGAAAGAACGTAAAGGGTATTTATTGATTTCGAATCATGTTATACCAGTTATGCCTTTTCTTAAAAAAAGAATTGAAAAAAATAAATAAATAAAAGTATTTTACACAGTTTTAGTAAAGGAGTTCTCCCGCAAACGTTGTTTGAATGTATGGAAGTAAACATATCTGTTTTAATTGCTTACTTTGAATCAATGTGAATTTCTCAAAAATGCCTGAAGGTCGACGTTATATTATTTTGATGATTTATGATGTCTACATTTTCCTTAGCCATGGTTGCGGTCAGGAGCCTGGCATTATCGTGGGGAATAGGATTCATGTCTCGGTGCTGCTAAAGACTAGACGTACAGCTTGGCTAATGCACGTTTAGGGTGGTAGAGGTCCCATGTCTTTCCCTTAGCGTTTTGTGGTAGATTGGAAAGGGGCGGTCCAGATCAGATAATGTTCTCGTAACTTGACAGAAGTTCACTATTGTTTATAGCTCTCGTGTTATTTCAAAGTGCAAAGTAAATAAACAATCCAATCGATTAAAAATCAAAAGCCTATAATCATCTATGGTTGTTCAATGGTTGAAAGAATTTGTGACTGGAAATTTTGAAATTATTTCTGATAAATATTTAAGACAATACTAAAAAATCTAAATTATTTATGTTGCAGAAACTAAGAATTTTATTCATCGGTAAGAAATTTACTTTTAACAAAGATAATGCTTGATTACATAAAACATTTGTGAGTTTTGTAGAAATAACTGTCAAATGAAAGAGATCAGAATATTTTAAATCATCGGAAATTTTTAAGCATCCTAGAAATTTATAGCAAAGAAACGCGCATTAACATTTATTGTAAAATATTTCGAAAACAACTAAATATAATTTGTAGTTACAGTAAGCGCTGCAATTAAATACTTATCGTCAAAAAAAGGAACTGTTGTATTACAGTTCATCATTTCAATGTGTTTTCTTTTAATTTTGTTTAGGAATATATGCTAATAAATAATTTCAAAACATTATCATTGAGAATCGAATGGAAAATTTATTTCAGTCTTCATCGAAGGAAAATTATAACATACATGAACATTGACAGAAACAAATGTTAAAATATTATGTAATACAAAAATGTGCCGTAAAATATTTCCGTAACTCTTTTGCATGGTTACCAGAAACTGGAATACACTAATCATAATTTTCGCAATGCTCGCCACTTTGAAATGTAATACTTATCACTTTTAATGGCTCAAAGGGAACTAATTTTAAAAAAAATTGCATGATTTAACTTTATTTGAACGATATCTTTTGCTTCAAAATGTGTGTGGAACTGGATAGGATAATTTAATATTGAAGTAGGAATCTATGTTAAATATCAGGACGTCGTGGTCGTGGACTCGCGGCAGGCAGTTTTTATCGAGTCGAGAGTTCGAGCCTTCATACCGTTAAAAATCCGCCGTTTAATTGGGGATGATACACGTTGAGCCTGTCGTAACTCATTGTTCTTCGATGGAGTAGCGTCGAAGTTAGGAGAGGGAGGTTCCAGCTCTTGTGTAGTCCTCGTCATTTGACCCAGGTTCAAAATTACGAGGTCCGTCAGCAACCACCCATGTTTTGCTTCTAATACGACGTTGTAAAAAACCATACAAAACCAAAATCAAATTTAAACGAGACTTGATTAAAGTATATTTTCTGAAATATATGGAACTGCCATTGTCGAATGGTCATATTTGTTAATTAAAAGAGGATGTTGAAGTGAGGCTTGATTCCTGATGCAACTGACGATACGTCGTTTAGAGGGGCGGATTTAAGTAAAATCTGTGAAAGTTCCAAGGCCTCACAATTTGGGGTGGTGCGGATTTTCAAAAGTTGAGTGCTTGCTCAGTTGTCCTCCACGTCACTTGACCGTTCCATTCGATGCGATCCATCACCAATAGCCTTCCTATTGCTTTTCAGTGCGGCTTTAATGAACATTCCATCAAACAATGAATCTCAACTAATGTTATTTTTCTTTACATCATCCCTTAAGGTCTGCATATTTTGACCATACATTGAGAGTTTTTTTTTAATTTCTGTAGATTTCCCCCCTTTTTAAAAAAAATGTTTTCCCATGTATTCAAGCGATTATCTCCTTTAGGTAGGTATAGGAATCATGACCTCGTGACACTTTAGTCATCTTTTCTTTCCCATGGGATATACAATCTATGTTATACACGGATGACGTAAACCCTAGGATGCACAAAATATCTTTCGCTAATTTAGGACTGTTTCTTGCCAACCATCTTTTATTTTCCCTCATTTTCAAACATCAAAATGATATGTAATGTGTCTTTGTTGTAGCATAGCCGTATCTCGCACCTGCGCTGTTGAATTGACCGCCACCCATAATAAATTCTCTATTCCTGCACAGATTCTGTTTACTCCAGAGGGTTTTTATTCCTCTTTTAATTCCTCCATGATTATGGTTTGGTTTTTCAGGAAAGGAAGAATAATGCGGATTGTAGTAAGAGATGCTTTAGACCGATTTATGTATTTAACCTCCAATACACAATCACAGTAACATTTCAATTTGCATTGTATTTATATCATTCATGAAGAGAATCGACGCACAAAATAACCTATGAGTCCCAAAAACAGTATCAATAAGTCCGGCAGCAGAAAACCAAGTGTTTGTTTTGAATGGAGCTGTTTCACCTTTTGTGCAACATTTCATACTTTGCCTCATAGTTTCATGTGATCAATAACTAATTAAACAAACATAGAAATAATTCAACGATAATAATTCATTATTTAAACTTAAAATAACACTTTGATAACACTATCGATGGTAAAACACGTAGAAATTTTGTGCGCCTCTTAAAAACCTTTTTGAAACTTGATCCACTTTTGCTTACACTTTTGGTTACGGATTATACCCGTCGGGAAGACCCGTGCAGTGACTAAGTGTGAAAGAGTAGTCCCAATGTAGCTCATGAATGTCGTAAGAGGCGACTAAAATAGTTATCCAACATCTGGAGGTATATCCGGGCACCTGCCCATGGAAATTATGTCAGAGGACTCCAGGAACTTGCCTTCTTTAGTTAAGTACGGGCATCATGATCCCGAGGTACCCTAGTGATCTTTTTTCCATTCTTTGGGAATTATTGTCTTTGGTAAACACGGGAAACGCTCTTGCGTATTTCCCTAGCAATTCTCTATTTTCACCCTTCATTCTCGTCAATCATCTCTTTTTTTTCAATTTTTTGCACTTCTAGACCACATTTAAATCTTGTTTGGTTCAGCATAGCCATATCTAGCTCTTGCGCGAATAAATTTCCCATTCACTCTCTCACAGTCATGAAATTTACTATAATAGATATTAAAATTATACTAAAGGAGTCTCTTTTACAATAACTATGATTAGAGTTATGTAATTATAATATATATCGCATTCAATTTAGAACTGAATTAAATCGTGCGTATCAAGGGTTATATACTTTCTATCAAATAAAATTTCACATAACGATAAAATTTTTTAACACCGAACAAGGTCGAAACAAAAATAAATAACTTTTGGTATACAAATTTTTGGTCCTGTTGTAGGGTTAAAAAAGCGCTCTCCTGCTCAATCAAAGAGTAAAACAATCTTAGATTTCCCAATTCCTTGGACTAAAACTCAGATAAGAGCTTTTATGGTGATAGCTAGATATTATTGGCAATGCAACCCAATGTTTTCTAGTTTAACTACTCATTTAATTGAACCCTTAAACGGAAAATCAAAGAGAGGGTATATTAAAAGGATTTCTCAATGCCGAAAATCTTTTGAAGGAAAATCTGTAGACTAACCCAGTTCTATATGCTCCTGATTTCAGTAAACAAATTCTTCTTCAGACCGACGCATCGGATACTGGTATTGGAATTGTTCTGGGCCAGAGAAATGATGGATGTCATTAGGATATGACACCATACGATTCAGATGACACAGTATGAATTTAGATGACACAGTACGGTATAGACAACACAATAAGAATTAAATAACACAGTAAGGGTTAGGCAACACAGTTCGATTTAGATGACACAATACGAAATAGATAACACACAGTATGATTTAGATAACAAAGTAAGATTTCCCTGTGGCCAAATTTATATACTATATTACACTTACATTTAAAAAATTCAAAGAAATAATAATCACAGGTAATCTTATTCATATATATATATATATATATATATATATATATATATATATATATATATA
>BMAW01002526.1:0-16810 GCA_019974015.1 Nephila pilipes | reverse complement strand
TTTATTGGTTTGATTCTTTATATTTGATATTTATTGGTTTGATTCTTCTTATTATTAGTGCGGGTGAAGTGTCTTTGAACAACCGCTTACTATGTGCTTAAAATATATATTCCGATATCCTAAGTACTATTTTCTATTTTCTTACACTGTACGGATGTGAAGATTCGAAATAAATCTAAAGGTACTTATAAAAATGTTTTTTTTTTCACTTTAATTCAAAAGATTAAAAAACAATTTCACAAAATTTATATGTAAAAGGCCGTTTAATTTTTATTGGTTTAGTTCTTCTAATCCTATTTTAATAATTGAACCTTGACACAAAAGAATCTGGATAATAAGTAAGGAAAACCCAAATGAGTGCGCTCAGACACGAGTTTGTTTATGTAAATACATACCAAAAGTACATAAAAAATGGTTAATTTTTAATTTACTCAAAAATTGTGAGTGCATCCATTCGTTCACCTCTATTGTTTCTTTTGCTTCGGAATAAGATTCGTTGGCATTTTCAATGATAGAAAATGCATTTATGCCGTTAGGATCTAGATTTGGTTATTGCTCTTGAAGAGGCCTATTTTATGTTTGGTGATGTTGCAATTACGTTGTCCTTTCTTGGTTTTAGATTTGTAGTCCCAAATTTAGCACTTTTATTTATATTTCTGAAAATACAAATAATTTGATATCTTTTTACTAGTATCATGTACTTTGTAGATGACATTTCCAATTTTATCCAATTACTGTCATTAGAGATTCCATTTAAACATCGTTTAAAATATATAAAAATGTATTTCTTATTATTGTTACAATATTTATGAATAATTCATGATTTTTTTTATTCGTAATATAAAAAATATGAATGTAAGAAAAATGTCTAAGAATGTTTAATAATTTACGAAATGTGCTTGTGTACCATACCAGAGTTAAAATTGTATTATGGGAAGGATAAAATAATAATCGTATTTCTCATTTCTCTGTTATATACGACAGCTCATAAATTTAGAAATATTATTTTATTCTTAATTACTTTAAAAATTTTCGATTATCTGGTATTTTCTTCGATCTAAATTAATTGCGATATATCGTTTTTGAAGAGTTGAATACATATAATACTTATTAGGGGATAAAAAAAATTTGACACTTTGTTAATCTGTTGCATAAAATTTGAATTACATAGTATAGTTTTATTATATATATATATATATATATATATATATGTCATGTTATGTATACCATTTATCTTTTTTTTAATTGACTCTCCGCGTTTAATAATCGTCATCTCGTACTTTTTAAATTCTTCTATAACGTGTATGACTCGATGAAAAATTACTCCCTAAGCCTAATAGTTTTAATTGTATTTCATATATCTGTCGTAACACCAATCCTCCAATCTTTGCATCACTCACTCATCTCAGAACTGAAGTGAGAAAAATATTTTAAGATCTGAACTGAAATCAAGGAAGGAAGAAACAAAAGGAAAATATGTTTAATAGATGCTTTGTTTGAAAGCTAGTAAAATGTCTGTGAGACATCTGAGTTTCTTAATCTTGAATGAGTTACTTACGAGGAGACTTAACTTATTCGAGTTTAACTTTTGACTTTGGCTATTTTGCGATTATGTCTTCATTTACCTCGTGGAATTTTCAGTAATCTGAATTGCATAAAATAACAACTCATTTGCAACCGAAATGAAACGTGATTAATTGAATTAAACGGAGGTAAGAAAAGTAAGGATTATAATTGGAGATATTAATATGTTAATCGAATATCATTGAAAAGGAAGAGAAGGGAGAAAGAGGAAAACGACAAGTTTATAGATACTTTTAAAAATATTGAACTGTCGTAATTAATAGTTGGTACTGAAAATCGAAGCGACTTCTAGTTAGAGTAAAAAGACTTCAACCTGTTATACGTAAGACCTGTTCGATTCAGAACGAGTGATTTCTTAACATAAGACTTTATTATTAAATTGCAAAATAAAATTAAATGCTTTAATAGGTAGCCAAAATGCTTCGATCTTACATGTTCTGAGTTGATATATATGTTGTAAACCGTTTTTTATTCTTTTCTGACATAATTTCTATGGGATTTTTGAACTTATTGACTATTTAATTAATATTTTAGTTAGATTTGAAATTATAAAATGTAGGAACTATGTTACCAATTTAGTGAATACGATTATCAAATTTTCAATGTATATAGTATTTTGTACAGAATTTTAACTTTTTATAAGTCGTCAAAAAATATAATCAAGACATAATTGTCGTGGATACTTTCCTCGGTCTACAGGAACGATAATATATATTTATATTTTATCTATTGTTTTGACATTTTATCTTAATGTTGTTTTAAAAAATTCTTGAAAAATGTAGAGAGAAGTCTGGCGCAGTATAGCCAAATGTAACATTTGCGTTGGAATTCCCCCAATACTCCATTTCCATTTTTAAATAAGAAAAAAAAAACATAATTTGACATCAAGACCAATAACAAATAGTTTTGAAATTACATAACACAAACACAACACAAAGAAATATGTATTACAGATACTTATTTATTTATCAAAAATAATCTTGAGCCAATAGATAGAAAAAAAAGTTGAAATTTGTTACTTATGAAACAATTTCAAAGTCCATATTGATTTTAAATTTTAACATTTAGTTACAGAATAACATGTTTGTGTATCTATATAAATTTACTTACATTAAAAAGATTTATTACAGTAGATTGAACAATTGGTAGATCCCCTTCTTCAAGGTGAACAAAACTGATACGGATCTCCACATAATATTAGTTTTCGTTTAACTTCTTAGGTTGATCTTCTTTGCCGAGGATTCGCCTGAAGTCTTGTATTCGCATAACATGTAAGCTAGCTTTAATTTGTCTTGGTTAGTAAAAGATAACTTGTTTCATTAATATCTATCAGAATTCGACAATCTCGTGATTTAAAGATTGAAGGGAGCTACGAACATCGACGAGAGAACTAAACCATGATTACAATGCTTATGTTTATGATAAATTCGTTTAGATCTTGAATGAGATGAAGTCGCAATTAGTCCCGCTCTATCATTCAAGCGTTTTAGTTATCCTACATAGTACGAAAGATGAGTCACAAATTTAATAATGCAAAAAATTTTAGAAATAGTCTAATGATTGTTCCTTACTTTAATTGTGCTTGGATGTTATTAATGTCTTTCTTTATGGTATCTCCCCTTCGAAGTAGTATGACCGGAAGGTTGTCGACCTAGTCACTACTGGCATGGTAATAACGTACGTATGTAAAATTTAGGTATAATCATTCAAATTTATCCTTAGTACGCGAATGATTATGTGTGTGATACATTTTTCTGTACCTAAAATGAACCGCTCAATTGAAATAAAAATGACTCATATTGGCGACTTAGGATGGTAATGAATAGTAAAGAGTATCGAAGTGGGATATTCAATTTCCTGACGTCAATAGCCCTCGTGTTGCTTCTAAAAGAGAGTTTGACAATCCATCAAATTTTGTGACTTCTTTAATACTATACTTATGCTCGATAATCTAGAAAGCCGTGTTTTCGAACATGCCGCATGAAGGAGCACTTATTGCACTTCTTTTAAAATATTGATGAGGTATTTTTTTAAAAAAGAAAATTTGTAGCGTAGAAATGGGTACTGAGTTTTATTTTGGACAGAAAAAATTTATCTTTCCTCATCTTAAAGTGCGTTTGAATATTTTATTAAGTGATAATTTATCCATGATATATACAAATTTAATAGAAATATTTCTGGTAGTGAATCCATTCAAAATAGTATGTGTCATAAGTTTTTTCATTTCAAATATAAACTGGTTTCCATTTATAAGCCGACATTTATGTCAATTGTATTTTTGAACAAAATCATTCTTTATATGATATTTCTTTTGATATTAATAGTTAAAGCATATAAAACTCCATTTAGTTCTGTAGCGTTATATTTATTTCTAAAATAGGTAAGAAAATTGATATATCTGTTCTCAAACCTTCACAATACTAATTATCCTCTCTATCGATGTATTAAAGTGATAAAATAGTTGCACGCGGGTTTGATTTACTTATTCATAGACATACGTTCGAAGAACTCACATTTAATGGAAAACCTCTAAATAATTTTTATTTTATTTAGACTACTTTTTCTCACAAAGAAACAATTGTAAGAAATCCATAGCATTCGGAAAAATATTAGAAGATTTTCTTTCTTCAAAAGCTGTTACTAAAGTTCTTTTTCTCCAAAAACACTGCATCTAAACTGAGAGAAAATAAAAGTATGATTTTAATTTTCCCGAGTTCTTTTTAATACCATTTTAGAATTGAAGAATATTCTTAAAATATTAAGTTTAAGGGCATTATCTTCTAATAATTAAGCATTTTGAAGATCTAAAGTACTAATCTAATCTGAAACACTTGGCGTTTCAAAACTATTTGTATAAGCTTATAGACAAAATTTTATTTTGTGTAGATGACTTTGAGAAAATTAAATCTTAATTTAACTTTTCGCGTATTTATGTTGTTTGAGAAATTTAATATTCAGGAATCTCTATTAATTCAGTTTTAACTCGTTTTTCAAAAAAATATATCTATTGTGCATTTTAGTGTGTGTGTAGAATTTTCATAAGAGCATTTAGAAAAACTATTTTGAAGATTTCAAAAAAAATAAATAGATAAATGTTAATAATAGATAAACAGTTATAAATAGATAAAAAGATAAATAAATAGATAAAAAGATAAATAAATAGATAAAAAGATAAATGTTAATTTTTAATGACGAATTTACATCCACACATCTCTTATAGTCTTAATTTTGAATTAAAGTTTGCATTTTCAATTTTTTTTATTATGAATGGGATTTTTTGTTCCTTTTGAGCGTTTTTCTAATTTTTCCTAGTTTGAAATGTTATACATTGTCAGTTATTTATATTTAATAATTTAATTTCTTATATTACTTTTGCACGATATTTCGCTCTATGATATTTTTATGTGCGTTCATTTACCTCAGCATCTTTTGTGTATTTACTTTAAACATCAGGAAGGAATAATTCATATGAAAATTTTAGTGTTATAAGTTTTAACAGACATCTATATTGTTCATTTTAAAACGCCTGTGTAACAATTTTACATAATTCAGTACATATTTCACTCTAATTATAATATCACTGTAATTATGTTTGATCTTTGACGTATTTTTAATATGAAACATTTTCTTACTTATAAAGAGTGAATATTTTATTTTTCTTAAGTTTTTCATTGGCTATTAACATCATACATTTCGACAACTTAGATAATTGAAGTAAAGAAATTTTCTTAAATTTATTACATTTATATGAGTTCAAATTATTGGAACTACTTACTTTTTCTTTTCATTTTTATGGATGTCATGAAAAGTTGGGTTTTTTTTTTAGTTAGATTTTGATTACAGTTCATGGCTTGAAAACAACATCTGAAATTTAAGAAAATGAAAAATTTATAATTCCATAATTTTCAGTGATCTAAACTGTTATTTCTTTACAGAATGTACAGTTCTAATTACTGATTAGAGAAATCAATTAATATATATATATATATATTAAAGCCCTTTTACATATTTATGTCGGCTTCATAAAATTGATTGCATAAGTAACATTTAGTAAATGTTTTTGATTTAGAAAAAAGGATGATTCCGGATTGAAATATGATGAAATCTTATATGGTTTAATCTCCTTGAATAATGTTTTATTAAATAACAATTAGCGAATTATTGGTAGCGGAGTTTCTTTTCTTAATTAGTAAGATTTTAATATGAATATGTGCAATGTATCTCGAATTTGAGGTCTCGTGAAGTACCACTTCCATTTGTTGTTAGGTAGTCATAATTGATTCTTATATTATAATGATGATCAAATCTCAATAATTATTTGAAAGTTACGTTTCTATTGTTTCTATTAATACATCAAAATTATTGCTACAGATTATTGATCGAAAACAATTAAAAAATACTTTTCTCAATTAAATGATAAATTAATCATATAAGTTTAAATATACTAAATAGTTATGTAAATTCAAATAAAAAAAGGAATTGTAAAATAAATAAAAGAGCGAAAGTTTACTAACCTGGCCATAACCATTTCTATGAATTTTTCGATTGGCCATGTAACTGATGTTTCTATGTAATCCATTAAGAAGCGAACACTATAAGAATAGCTTCACTTCTTCTTCACTGAATTTTTTCATTTTGTTTTAGCATCAATCATATCAGATTATCGAATAAATTATTGAAGAGTTTTCATAATATTTGTTAAACACCTGCAGAATTTTCCAAGCCTGTGTGAATAAAAAATCTTTATCTCCGTTCGCTTAACAAATGCAATGATTTCATCCTTGATATATCTCATGAACGGATGGAATTTAAAAAACATTTGAGAGGTAGATGCTTTTCTCTTTAACTATTTAAAAGTGTTGTTCGTTACTTGTGCTGCGGATGCTTTTTGACATGCGGATACAATTTTGAGTCTTTGTTTCTTTAATAAGTTACGCAGTTTCGAGAAACGGATGTTGTGCCAGCTGCATGCTTGCGTATATTTAATGGATTCAAATTATTGGTGTATATATTTGTGTCAGTTTAAGTATTGGTTTCATAGTGAAATTTCGTGAAAACTTATATATTTAATCATCGATCGATCAATTTTTTTAGTTAGAAGATAAGTAACTAATGTTTGTAAAGTAAAGTGTCCCGATGAATTTTTCTTCGAGTCAGAGTGATAAAATATTTGTAAATGTGCTTCCACATTGCAGAAATGATGCATTTTGAACATATTTTCTGTGATTAAAAATGGAGGTGTATTCTTTACAAACATTTTTAGCACAAACTCTAGCACCATAACTTATTTCATCTTTTCAAAATCAACCCAATATGAGACAAATCAATCAATCAAATCAAAAATCATTTTACTCATAATCACTCGTATTGATTTCAAAATCAAATCAATACCAATTTGATGATTTCTGATGCTGAATAGGATACTGAAAATAAGGCAACTTACTGGATTCCGAAAAAAAAATTTACCTCGCATTCACTTTTACGGTTGATGTTTGTATTCTTTGAAATGGATTTAGTTGGGACACTAGATCGTGCGTTTCAAATATTCATAAATACAGCTGTGGTCTATTCATTTTATTTACGATGTTACCTGGATTGTGCTTGATAAGAATATAAAGATCCTTCATTCTCAGTAAACTCGAATGTTATTTTAATAAGAGGTTGTCATAATTGTTCAAAATCTTGAATTTATTTCCTCTAGAATACGTGTGAGTTATCGTCTGAATTGTGCATAGAATTAAAATCGAGTTGTTTAAAGAAATAAAAGGTTATTCTATATCTAATTGCTATTGTCCGGCGATAAAAGATTATGAATTTCATCGAAATACGATAGTTTTTGTTCTAAAACTTATTTATACTGTTCTGACGAACCACGAGAACCACAAAAGATTGGGAACATTTCAAACAAATTTATTGTGGGGTAGGATTTGTTTAGGAAAAAATGTATTCACTTTTAGAGTAGAATAGATATTCTCAAGAAGATTGTGATGTGACCCTTCAGCTGGAGTGTTGATATCGGATTACTGTCTGTAACCATCCATCCTTTTCTTTTCGTGCTGTCTTTCAAAATGAAGAAGGTAAACTTCTCTTTTTTCTTACTTTCAATTTCAGCGTGTAAATATTTGATGTAGTTTCTCTCACAAGTTCTGATTTTTTTTAAAAGAAAATACTAAATACGTCCAAATCTTTTTTCTTGTTTGAATAATTCTTAGAAGTTAACATAAAACTCTAATATATTTTTGAATTTTCGTAAACTAAATTTTTTATGGCAATTCAAAATTACTTTATTTTAGAGCCAAAACGCCAACTTTTGGCGCTCTTTTTTTGCTTTAAATGCAAATAAGAGCTAATAGCACAAATTTATGTATATGTTTAAACTGATTGTGTATTTTTCGTATCCTAAGTATTTTGAAAATTTCAATACTTCTCAAGCTTTCTTAATAACATTGTATAATTGAAGATCAAAGTTGTATTTGAAAACTTTTTCCACGATAACTAATTACTTTCATCAGGATTGTTTCCAATTTTCCGCTTTTTAAAATGGTGAAAATATAATTGATAGTGTCAATATCATCTTTTTTAAAAATTCATTTGTTTTGGATCCACTTGGTTCGATTCAAGATAAAAAATCACTAGATTTTCTTTCTATATATTTCAAAGTTATACATTCGCATTGATTAAGTTGCTGAAATGTGATATTATATTAACTAGTTGTATGAGTTACGTTATTGGCAGGAGTATATGTTTTGTTTCGCAATATTCTCTCATAAATTTAAAATTTGTTTTTTAAAGAAATACGATTTTATGCCTTTGACGTAGATGAACTTATGAAAGATTCTGAATTCCTGACCTTCATATCCAGTATATGTACATAATGATAGTATTTTTCTTTCTTTTTTTTTTTTTTTGCTTTTATAAATATTTTATTTCTTAAAAATTAAAAAGCATTTCTGAAAGAAATAATGATATTCTCTTCTCGTTTTCGTATTTTTTTTCATATTGCTTTCAAATTGTTGAAGTTAAATCGTTATTGAATATTTTAGCTTCATTTAATAACTATAACTGGTGACTTTTCTTGTATTGTTTTTTTATTGGCATCCATCCTTTCATCTCTAAAAGGTTTCAAAAAGAAATATTATTTCATTCTATGATAGAAAAAAATAAAGAATAAAACATTCATGCACATTCAAATTCCAAAATTTAATCTCGAAGTTTAGGAGCGACATGTGGTCTCTTGAACAATATAAAAATTTAATACATGGAGTTCTTTCGATCGAATTGACATGATTTCATGCACCTTCAAATCAAAATTGTCCTGTTGGATATTTTTTCAGAATAATGTGCGATAGATTTCTTTATTTTGCAGTGTAAGAAGATAGTTGTCCTTCTCATACCAAGTATCAAAGTTTTTCTAGAATTATAGCTGAAGAACTTAAATCTCATTCCATTTACAATACAGATTTTAATAATACGGAAATACATACCGTTAATTTCACATGAAAGAAGAGTGTTTTTGTCTAATCTTCAGTAGGTAGGCAATTTTTCAGAAGTATTGTACGGGGAGCATGTTTTAAGTTTTAAACAAGAACTTTGTCGTAATTCTCGTTCGGCAATTAAAAATCTTGTAATGCAGTTCCTCGAAAATCTGGTGAGCCAGTTCTTCACCAATATTGTAAGGCAATTCCTCGCAAACGGGAGGGTTGCGCGGTCAGTCCGTCACATGTTTTGTACGGGTAGTTCGTAATGAGATTATTACGAGTACCTAGCCCTGTTGGGAATTAACCTCTTTAATTATGTGCTAAATTAGGTAGAACTACTTCCAAGTAATCAGATTGATGTTCATTGCGATGTGAGATGACAGAACTTAAGTCAAAAGCGTAGATCTGGTAAGTTTGTGTTTCTATTGGTTGTTAGTGGAGAGTAGGAGAGAAGCTTGCTTCTGATTGGTCGTGGGTGTAGTCTTTTGGGTTGAGTTTTCCGTTTGTAAAGTTTTCTTGATAAGAAGTCTTACTTGAATAAATTTTGCAGATTATATTAAGTTATGGTAGTGAAATTGCAATTCCTTGCATGAATGTATTTAATTTATTGATATTGTCTTCTGTATTTTTCATATTTTTGCATGCTGTAAGTAGTTGCGGGATAGCCCGGAACAGGTCCTGATTTTTTTAACAGGATAGCGTCTAGGAAGCTAAAGTTATCTTTATTTATTTATTTGGTTTGGGGTTGCTTCTGGTTAAGTTTTCCACGTTATTTTCTTAATTTCTTATTACGTCATAGTTAGGATTATTTGCTTCTGCATAAGTTTTTTTTTTTTTTTTCTTGGATGGGTTTCGAGACAAATTCTTTATTTCTACTGTTGGTGGCGGTCGTTATTCTTCCTCTTCTAGGCTTAGGATATCTTGGGCATCCATCCCATGAAGCGATGTGACCTGTTTGTTTGCAATTAAGGCATGTTGGATTGATTATCCTTTCTTTAATATTGCATTCTCGGGCGATATGATCCTTGCCACATTTAAGGCATCTTGGTGTAGTGTTGCAGTTATTGGAGGAGTGGTGAAAAAAGTTACAACTATAACATTGTGTAGCGTTTTCTTTCTCTCGTTTTGTACTATTTCTATTTTTATATAAAGGCAATTTTTAATATTCCAGATTTTTTCATATTTTTCCTTTCTGGCTATTTTTAGCATAAAGATGGGTAGGGGTCTATAACTATGTTGGTTAATGTGGGTAGACCTTTTAAAATTACTTTAAGAGGTTTCTTTGATGTAGGGGTCGTTACGTAAAAATTAATTTTTGCTTCTCTTAAGTAATTGGTGATTATTCAGTGGCAGTTGCTACTATAGGGTAATAATTTGATGAAGTCTCGTGTTAGCTTTGCTTCGGTGTTCGGTGCTGTCATGTTTATTTTTTGTTGTGTTAAGTTGTAGTTTTGCGTGATTCTCATCATTAATGGTGGCATTTTTCCTTCTGGTGTTGTTTTCTCTTCCTCTTTTTTGATTGGTTGTGCATTTCGGGTTTCTTCTTTTTCTATTTCATTTTCGAGTATTTGAAAAGGGTTTGAGGTGGAGATGATAAATTTTCCTTTTTCTTTTCTTGGCTGTTTGGCTGTTTTGGCTGGAGGTAGGAAATCCTCTTTTTGAGATGCTTTTTTCTTTTGGGAATTTATGTTTGGTACAGGGATATAAGGATTTTCTATGATTAATTGCGAATATCAGCGATATCTTTATGCGATGCGCATTGGAGAGGGCATTTGGTTTCTTTCAGTTCTTTTTCTAAGTCTTGTTTTAGTGCAAGGTATTTGTTAATTTCAGTTTTAAGTTGTCTTTTTTCTTATTTGCATTCTTTGCTATTACATGCGAATGGAACACTATATTTTTGGCAGCAGCGAAATTTTTCTGCTGCTTCCTCTTAGTTTTCTTCCATCCTGGTTCTAATCAGATAAGCTTCGTTCATCTTCTCTTCCTCTTTCTCATCAATATCAGTTTCAGAATCAATGTCTTGTACGAGTAGTTCGTGTTAAGTCTTTTGCTGATGATTTGGCGCATGACTTCTACGGGTAATTCGGTTAGAGTCTTATAAAGGCAGTTTGTCATCAGACTTATAATTCACTTCGTCACAAGTATTCTGTAACTTAGTTACAGAATGACTGTCTTAGAGTTACTTTAAAAATTCTTCACTTTATTGGATATTTAAACTTTCACAGCATTGTGACCTTCTATAGAATTTAAAATCTCAAGCTATCTTTAGATATAATCTTCATTATGGTAACATGTCTTACATTTATTTGAATTCAAATGTTACTTTTAATTGGTCTACTTTTCCCTCCCAACTTCTTGTATTTACAGATGTTATCAATGAATTAGCTGTTTATAGTTAAGAATCACAATTCCTTTTTATTCTGAAAATGACCTATGTAAAGAAAAAAAAATATTTATGAAGTACAAATATATTTCAATTGCTTAACGTTTTAAAAAGCACTTCCACGTGATTTTCAATAATTAGCATAAGGATGCAAATTATTTGCAAGTTCCATACTCACATCCTATATAGTTATGTATTACGGACTTCCTCATATTAAATGGAATTTTAGTGAGCATTGGGTATTTAGATTTTAAGTTAAAAAGGATGGATCACTGAATTATTTACATAAATCAATTTATACCATTTTCTCTTTTAAACAGGATATACATATCGAAAAGTATTTTTAATCTAGACTATTTATTTTAGTGTCTCAATATGGTGGGAATATATGTCTCATGATAATCCTTCTTTAAATTTATATTATAATATCTGAATATATCTCTATTTGAATATAGGAACAGGCTACATATTGAAAGAAAATTTGAATCATAAGTGCATAAAATTAAATAAATTCGAAGCTTCGTAAAAAGCATAATCAGTTTTATTCGTAGCTGAAATGAAACTTTTGTGAAAAGGGTATTTTTAGGTGATCATAACATGTTCGCTTTCTGTAATGAGCAGCACAATATCTTCAATTAATTGATCCAAATGATTGCTGTAGATTATTGATCAGAATTGTTCAAAAAATAATTTTCTGAATTAACTGATATAATTAAGCATACAATACATCTAATATTATACAAGCATAAAAATGTTAAATAATAATACAAATCAAAATAAAAAATAATTTTTATAGTAATATATAAATGGAAAATGTACTAACCTGGTCATAATCATTTCTTCGAATTCTTCGATTAACCATGTAACTGATATTTCTAAGAAATCTATTAGTTAGCAAACACCATTCAAATAACTTCACTACTTTTCTTATGCTTCTTAACTTTATATCAGTATCAATCATCGTAAATTTTGAATAAAATATTCAAGAGTTTTCTGAATTTTTGTCAAGCAAAAGTAGAATTTTCCAAAACCGTCCGAAAAAATATTCGTTATCTTCGATCACATAACAAATGCAATTATTCCATGCTTGATATATCTCAAAAATGTATAGAATTGGATAACCATTTGCGAGGAGCCTATGTATCTTGAAAAGGGTATAAGGTTTCGAAGAATAGATGTTGCACCGGCAGTGCTCTTGCATATATTGAATGTATTTAAATAAATATACTGGCATACATATTTGTATTAATTTAGGATGTTTCAAAATAGGAGTTCGCGTAAAGTTGCATAGTTAATAATTGATAAACCAAATTTTTTAATTAAAAGATTTATAACTAAAGTTTGACATGTGAAGTATATAGAAGAACGTTGCTTCAAATCAGAACGATAAAAGGTTTTTAAATGTTCTTCCAAATCACAAGAATGAAGTAGATGGACTTTATTTTTATTGACTATAAATAGACTTATAGACTTTGCAAACTGTGTTAGTCCAAACACCATGACCAGAAAGTTTTTTCATCTGTTGAAAGTAGACCCAAATACATTTAATTATTTATGATTTTGAATTTCATAATGGAAATAAGACAACTTGCTGGATAATGAAAAAGATTTCTTTGCGTTCACCTTTACTGTTCTTGTTTATCTTGTTTCAAAAGATGGAAAACACTCTGGAAAGAGCTCGTCAACAATTCAAAAGTAACATTGTGGATTGTTGATATTATTTACGATGGTGGCTAGATAGGGCTTTTTAAAAATCTGAAGGTTTTTCATCTCTGCAAACTCGAACGTTATTTTAATAATAGGGTGCAAATAATTTTAAAATTCGACAATTTATTGACTCTAGAATATATCTCCGTTAATGTTTTAACTCTGTATAGAATTAAAGTTGAGCTTTTAGAAGAAATGGGAGGTAATTTATGTCACCTTTCTATTGTCCGTTGATAAAAAAAAATCATGAGCTTCATCAACATTGTTTTTATTTCTCCGTCTTTTTTAATTAATTCGGTCTGACCAGCTACGAGAACCACAAAAATTAGGGAACTTGTCAGATGAATTTATTCCGGAGGATTTGTTGGAAAAATATTCATTCTCTGTGAGAGTAGAATGGATATTCTAAAGAATATTGTTATCGATGACTCTTCAGCTCGAGTTTTGATTTCGGATAAACATCTGTAACCACCCATCATTTTCTTTTCGTGGTTTCTTTCAAAATGAAGGAATTGAACTTCTTTCTTTCTTTCTCTTAGTATCAGTGAGTATATAATTGAAGTAGTTTCTCTCGCAAGCTCTGAATTTTTGAAAGAATATGCTTAATATGTCCAAACATACCTTCTTCTTTGAAGAATTCTTTGAAATCGTTATAATACTGTAATATTTTTTGAAAATTTCTGAAGTATATTTCTGATTTGAAATCAAATTTACTTCATTTTAGTGCCAAAAAATCGGCTTTTTGTGCTATCTCATTACGTTAAATGCAACTTAGTAGTAAAAGTACAAATTTATTTATATAATTTATCTGAATGCGTCTTTTTCGCATATCAAGTAATATGTAAATTTCGAATTTTTTAAAGCTTTCTTAATGGCATTGCATAATTGAAGAGGAAATTCATATTTGCAAACTTTTACGTATTTAGGTTCTTCATATCTTAATATCCAGTTTATGTTCATAATGACAGCATTTTTTTTTTTTTTTTTTTTTTTTTTTTTTTGCTGTTATAGAGATTTTAACTCTTTAAAATTGAAAATGATTGTAGAAAGGAAGAGTGATATTCTCTTTTCGTTTCCTGTATTTTCGTCCCTTTTTTTCCCAACTCTTAATGAGAAATCGTTATGGAATATTTCGGCTTGAGTTATGAACTAACTACAACTGTCGATTTTTATTTTCGGTTTTTTTATTGGCCTCCTTTCTTCTCCAAAGTTCTTTTAAGAAAATCTTGTTTAATTCTATGACAGAAATGATGAAGGAAGAAAAACGTTTTTTGACACTCAGATTCTAAAATTTAATATTGATATTGTTAACTGACATGCGTTCTCTTAAACATATTAAAAATTTTATACATAAAGTTCATTTGATCAAATGGTTATTCATGTACTGCCCGTTTAAATTTCCATGACGTATTCTTTTTCAAAATATTGTACGATAGATTTCTCGAGTTGGCATGGTAAAAAGGTAATAGTCCTTATTATTCCAAGAATCATAGTTTTCCCGAATTACAGGTAAAGAACATTAATATCATTCCATTTTAAATACAAAATAAGAAAATACGGCAACACATACAGTTAATTCTGAATGAAAGTAGAGTGTTTCTATGGAATCTTCTGCAGGTAGGTAATTTTTCACATTTCTTATACGTGCAGCTTAAACAAATAGTTCGTCGTAAGTCTTGAAAGGTGGCTTCTCACAAGTCTTGTAAGACAATTAATTTCAAATCATGTAGAGCAGTTCTTCATAAGTCTTGTAACGCTGTTCTTCACATGTATTATAAGGCAGTTCATCACAAGTTTTGTACGGTCATTATTTTTTCGGTCTAGTGCGGACAACTTGTGCGGTCAGTTTATCGCAAGGCTAATTCGGGCATTATTTCTTGAATCTTCGGCAGACAGCTTGTGCGATCAGCTCATCAAAAGTCTTGCAAGGGCAGGTCGTAGCAAGTCTTCTGCAGATGGTTTGTAGCATGGCTTCTACGGGTAGATCGTTTAGAATCTTAATTATAGAGGCACCTTTGATAAGGAATTTTATAGTCACTTCGTCGCAAGACTTCTGTGGATAACTTTTTGCATTTCTAATATTTTAGTATTTCCAGCTTTTAAATGTATTGTTTAACAGTTGATATTTTATGATATTTCGGTTATAAACTAATACAAGTGTTCAGAAGCAAATTAGTGCTGCTGCTACTGCCCATGAGTTATTATAAAAATTCACCATTTAATAGAAAATCACTTTTGTAGCATTGTCATCTCCAAAAGATTCCAAAATATTACGGCATCTTCTGACATAATCTTTATTGCGTGAACATTCCGTACTTTTATTGTAATTCAGATGTTAGTTTTAGATGGTCTATTTTTCCCTCCCGCCTTCCCGTATTCACAGATGTTATCAATGATTGGGCTATTTTTAGTTTAGGATCACAATTCCTTTATTTTTCTGAAAATGGCCTCTGAAATGAAAAAAAATATTTATAAAGTACAAATATAAATTAATTTGCTTAACGTTTAAAAAACACTTACATATAATTTTTATTGATTAGATGAAGAAAGAAATATTTTTAAGATCCACACACCCACTACATTCATTTATATAGTGCGGACCTCCTGATATGAAATAAAATTTAAGCCAGCATTAGCTATTTAGATATGAAGAGGAAAGCGATGGATCGTTGAATTATTTACGTAAATCATTTTATCTAATTTTATCTTTATAAATAAGATAAACACATCGATAAATATGTATAATCTGGATTTTTTTTCTTTAGTGTCTTAATATGCAGGGAATAGACGATTAATTATAAACTTTTTTAAATTTATGATATAATATTTGAATATGTGTCTTCGTTTGAATAATTTAGGAAAAAAATTATATATTTAATGAACAAATTAATTGTAAGAGCATAAAATTATCAATTTGTAACAATTTTCAAAAGGAGAATATTTTTAAGAAAAACTTAGAAGTTTCAATTTACTTACTTGTTAGCCGCCATTTCAGCTGATTCTTTTAAAGCCCAGGACATCTGACGCTCATAGCTCGCCTGAAAAGGAACAGAAATCAAATATGTAAGTAACAGGGATTTATAGAAGAAATTACTTAATCTTATTTCTATATTAATTAATTAATATATCAATAATACAATTTTTAATTGAATCATCAACTGTCTCTGAAATACATTAATATCCAAATACCATTTGCAGTAAAATGTTCTGAATTTAATTTTAAAATGTTATTGGTAGTTTATTCGAAAGAACAATATGTCACAGCTTAAAACAGAAGGAGGAAAACGAAATCGAGAAACGAAATCTATTTACATTGCGTGCCTGTTTTAAAACGTTCAGAATATAAATTACCAACTAAAAAGTCATTTTCGATTCTTAGTATAAATTATTAACAATTGATTAATAATTAATTATAGCAGGTAAACTTAAGTTAATTTGATGAACTAAACCGTTCATGCAGTGATTGTTTGTGCTACATATGGGTCTATTCATAACCATATAATCATAACATTGATTCAGGAGGTACATGAATGTGTGTTAGTGAATATAAGCATTCGGTTTAAATTGCTCAAATGCGTTTCATACATATAATCCACTAAACTGAAAATTTAAATGCTAGCCGTACTCAAATGCATTTTAATAATGGGATGTATATTTA
>BMAW01002520.1:4004-25487 GCA_019974015.1 Nephila pilipes | reverse complement strand
ATCAAGATACGAGTATACCTGAAGCATTAAAAACGTTGTCCCTAAATGATAGTAATAATGAGTAGTATATTAATGGGTCGAATTGAAGAAATGGTAGTTTATATGTTAGAAATAAACTTACAGGTATTCTTCAAAACTGTTCATTTTCTATAAAATTAGGCCATTCTACCACTGAGAAAAAATAATGCTTTACTGCGAAGATATGTAAGTTATTTTGATGAAAACAATACATTGCAAGAAGAAATGCTGTTTGAAATATATTGCAATACGGACACAACAAGATTATCAGTATTCGATGCTATGAAACCCAACTTTCCATAAAATAACGTAGCCTTGAACAAAGCAATGAACTTGACATTATAGTAAGATGCTACCGCGGGTTTGTTGTGTATGTGAAGAAAGATGAGTCAAATGTGGGGTACACAAACAGCATTATGTAGAAAAACATTTAAGTGCAAGTCTATATTCATCACTCTATATAATAGTTAGAGCTGTAAATAAGATGAAATCCAATTCTAAATATGATAGAATGTTACAATAGCTCTACTAAGACAATAATACAGAGGTTCTATTAAAAGATGTATCATTATTTATAGAGGAGTTCTATTTTTTTTTTTTTTTCGTTATACTCTTTTGAAGAGAAAATTTCCTCCGAATTATCATTTATAATAGAGGATGTAACTCCTAAAGAGATCTATATATTAACGAAAGTATTTCCAGATGTCTTAAACTTGAAAGTATAGAACTGAATAAAAATATGATGAAGAAAGTACTTATGATTTCAGTAGTCATGGATATGAAAACCTATTACTAAATTTTTTTAAAAAAATGTTGACATCAATATACATGGAAAATAATATTTACTTATTGTTTTATATACCTTTACCTTTCTCATATCTCGTAGAATCAATCTGTTTTAACATATGATCACCAAACAGAAACAGTGTGAATATATCTGAAAAAGAAGACCTTCTCGTTGATTCTTTATGAAAATTGAATCAAACGTCAAACATTTATTTTCGTGGGATCAACCTCATAAATAATTAATTAAAGATAATTGTTCAACAGATTTTATATATTTTTACTAACATATGCTAACATGTAGAGGCGTGAACAAAAATGGCGTCAAAAACGCATGGATGTAAAATAAATGGTATGGGGTGTTAGGTTCAAGAGATTGATATTATAATACAATATGATTATAATAATGATATTTAGTTTGCTTGAGGTATATTTACATTGCTAAGATACATTCAATTTAATATTTTATCGTCTGCTTTTATTTGAATATCAGAACAGAATATCATTGTCTACTTTATTAATTTATTGTTTGCTCTTATTTTAATATTTAATTTAATGCTTGATTCATAAACAAGAATCGTCTGTTTTTATTCCTCTTGTTATTAACACTGTGAAGTTTGTCCGCTTTTAGTGGGCTCTTCTGCCATAGTTCAATTTAATACATTAAGCATTAAGAGACAGAAAAAAAAATTTAAGAAAATTCGAGACAAAACAGGCGAAATTGTTTATTATTATTGCCTAATAACCTAAACGGTCTCTCCGGTCTTCCGCCTTATCTAACTGTTCTAATTATAATTGAAAAAAGTATTCTCTTACCGAGACCTCTTTGCTATTATCGACTGAACAGTCTTTGATAGTAACCACGTAGATTAATGCGGTAAGTCCAATTCTATCCAATCCTTAAGATCATCACAATACTCAGGGTACCAATTCCTGGCCTCACTCACTTAGACCATCTATTTTTAGTCTCTATATATCTTCTCATTTCCCCCTTACTTATATTGTCATTATATCTTAGTCACTTCCTTTTATTTCGACCTGCTTCTAATTTACATAATCATGTTTCATTTTGGTCAGGAAAAAATTGTAATTTCATGCAATTAAGCACAATAGAAGTCTCCGAAGTTAGTGAAGAGAAAATCGAGAGATTGATGAAGTGAATTCTTTTCTCGATAGTGAATGCTCCTGTGGAGCCTGGGGCACGGAAGTACGTTTATTTTACGTTAATTAATATTCATTTTGAATATTTCATTTTTTTCCATTAACTTAACAGGAAAAATCGTAAGCACATGATAAAAAGAAATTAGAAAAGCCTAGTTCAATTTTTTTTTATTTTATTAGCCAACCAAGGGACTATTGTTTTAGATGAATCACTTTGGGCGTACCAGATCATTTTTCAATTTTTTTTATCGTTTACTTTAATTTTAATAACATGTAGCTGATATAATATTAAATTTGATAATTTTTCGTTTCCGGAAAAGTTTACTATTGTTCAATTTTTCTATATTTTGTCGTTTACTTTAATTCTTATATTTAATTGAGTAATTTAACAATAATTATAAAAAGAAATGCACCTTGAGTGGCTAAATCTGTTCTTTGTAAAACTTTGCATATTTTTGCATATATTAAAACTGCATATTTTTTTTATTTAATTTCTTAATTTTCTTTTTCTTGAGTTTATAAGACTTCCGCATTAGTAGGCCCTATATCCATGAAGATGAAAAAATAAATCAAACTAAATTTTTTATGTATTATTTACATCCTCTAAATATAAGTAAAAAGAAAATTTAACTACATATTTTTACTAAACCTTTACTCTAAAATTACGAGTATTTTGCCCTGCGCTAAATTCAGTTACTGCGGAATCGATGGGCGATAAGAAAATTTTACTACCAAAAAAGATATAAAAGGGGGAGGGAGGTACAAAAATATTGACTATACCTCAGATCTAGAGCGACATTTAAGAAACTCAAAACGAATCAATCCCTTAACTACTCCAAGAGAAAAATTTATTTCTTCAAAATTGAACGGCTTACTTTCGTACACAAATGGTGGTTTGTGCATGTTTTGTTGCAAGCTCTCCAGTAATAAAAATACTTATTGCTATCATAAAAAAGAATGCAAGAATACACACAAAAAAACATTTTAAATAACTAGTGTAACATAACTGATTGTTCAAAATGTGGATTTATGGAGTTTTTATTATAGTACTTGTATCTTTTAATGTTGCTACTTTTACCATGACAAACATTTTTGAATTTCTAAAAAAATAAGAGAATTATTACTCTATTAAATTAGAAAATACATCCATACGTATAAATAGCTGGTATCCTTATAACAAAAAAGTGCGGTGGACAAGCACGGCCGAGTGTGATAAATTCTTCACATACTTTTTACATCAGTTTCACTTCGCTATATAAAAGCTATTTTAATTCTTGGCAAAGAGGACATTTTCATAGTTATATCCACTTTCAAATATTAAATCATAAGTTATTCCATTTAAATTCCTATATTAAAGATCTAAAAGACTTTTGCACTTTTTCGAATATTTTGCGTGAGATCGAAGATTTTTCCAATTATATAGAAATGTTGAAACATTATTAATCATTGGTCGCACGGTTTTCTTATCCTCATAATCATTAAGTTGCAGTTTAGAATCTTACAGGATTCATCGTGTTTTCTCTTTTAGAAAGCGAAACTATAAGGAAGCTTTTAAAAAAAGGAGCTTCCTTTTTCAAGCACCAAAACGAGTTCTACATCTCCCGTAAAAAAATTAAATATGTCCGATGGTTTGAACGGGTTACGTAATACATAACCGAATGATGTTCAAATTCCTGAAATGTAAACGAAATCTATTTTAATTCAAAATCTTTTACGGCTTATAGATAAGGGCCTTATTATTTCACATACGTTTCGGTATCTTTATAATTCATAGTGTAACCTATTCTCAGTATTTTACATCCATTTACCTCTTGGAAATATGAAAATCTTACTTATTGAAGAGATTTAAAATAATAGTAGTATATAACAAAATTGAAACAAAATAAAATGGTTATGTTTCCTCAAGGAAGGGGATAGTTTTTAAGCTTCTTAATTTATTGAAACTATTTTAATATATCCATATTCTAATTAGGTTATATTTAAGATATGTCAATTAGATTTATTTCAAAATGCACTTAATATTCGTACCCTAATTTCTAAGCTGAACAATTTTCTTTTTAAATGAAGATAACACTAGTCAAATGGGATATTTATAATATTTGTGTGTGTACATTTTAATATCTTTAATAATATTATAAACGCCTACCGATTGATTTAAAAAAATAAATTAATAAAGTGAATGTTAAGTGTGCCAGTTAGCTGCTTGCATATTATTACCAAGTAACAATTGTATTTTACATGAATATGAAAGAACTTTATTGAGATGTAAAGTATTAACTTCGATTAAATTAACATAGTTTCCTAGATATAGAAAGTTTTGGTCAATCTCTAAAGGGATTAATATGTTTGGCATAAGTAAAAGGAAGTTCAATTGCTATTGATAACTAGGTAATAGTATTATGAAGAAAAAAAATGTACGATGAAACAGATTTAATGAAAAAAAAAAAAAACCGAAGAATCTTTCTTCTCCAAAATTCAAATTCATTTAAAAGATCTCATCCAATTCCAGAATCCTTACATTTGTCTTTTTTAACGATGGATATGAATTATGTTCCAGAATCCTTACATTTGTCTTTTTTAACGATGGATATGAATTATGCTAGCAATCGCGACAGCTTTATTAGAATAATCGCGGAAGTCGTAAGTTCCCAAGATTCCACCTTATTAAAGGCCTAACAGTGGAAACAGTTGCTGGCTCAGACTAACAATAACTTATTCAAGTGATATAGTCACGAAATTTAGGGGGGGGGATGCTAAGCTTGATATCACTTTCGTCATTTGACGACGGTTAAAAAGGACGAAATTTATCATTAACTTACCAATGTTCTGATAAATGTGGTAGAATATTTTATTCAATTCAGCAGTTTTTTTACATGACATTTTATGTCATACGGTATCAATGCTCGTTTTTTTTCAATTATTGTGTATTTATATATTCTTGGAATTGTTGATAATCTTAGATTTAACGTTAACAAAATGCCACTATACTCGTATATCTTGAGGAAAATTTAGGGGATATCTCAAGGGGTACCTTTTGGGTTACACATCCCCCTCTTCCGATAGAAAAACACTTTAAGGCAATTAAAAGTAAGGAAATAAGAATAATATCTGCTTTCATTTGGTATTTTCTTTACCTTTCCGCTCACGTTCGTACGAAAAGAAAGAGCAGAAATAGATTTTATTACATAACATGATTGCACTAAAAGCATTTTGGCATTTGAAGAGAAGTTTCCAGCTTTAAAACGATTTCCTTGTTGGATAACAGTAAAATCCTTAGGTTTTTATTAGGGAGTTGAATGCTTTTTTTTTTTAATTAAATTTTGTTCTATAATTAAAATGAGCTGTGTTTTCATACAGTATCTACCCTTTCTTCTTTACCAATAAACCAAAAAAAAAAATCTTAATGTTTCGTAACAAAAGAATTAAAAAAATCTCCTTTTTCCCTCATTTGAAAATATTTTATTAATAATTTAAATTTTAAACATATAATCATATGTATTATAATTAGTTATTTAAACTGATAATAAATAATTTTTAAATAATTATCAATTATTAAAATAAACGTATAACTGTAACAAAAGTACTGATTAAATTTGAGTTTTTAGCACTTCTAATGTACAGGTAAATTAAAATATTTAATTTAATTAAATATCTCAGATTTATTTAGAACTAGCTGAAATACCCGGCATTGCCAGGGCTTCAAATGCAGTGAAGAGGTTTCATTTCGGAAAATGGGGGTGATTTTTCTTCAGAATATCAATTAGATAATGATTTTCCTCTAGTGAATTGTACAAAAAAACGTGAATTGTACGAAATTTTACTAATCTCGATTCAAACAGTAGGTTTTATTGAGTTAGAAAACAAATGTTGTTTTTATAAACCCCTTCCTTTTATCGCATTTCATATTAGTAAATGCCCCTAATTTTAGATCTGAATGGTGATTCACACACACAATATTCTATATATGTCGATCGCGTTTTACTGTTGTATTCACTGTGTCGTGTTATCGATCCTGACTCAAGGTCACCACAGATTTATAGTGCCTCAAGCCAGTTACACGACTTGTCTACAGTGCAATCAGGGCTTGATTGAAACATCGCCAGCCACTCGCTTACGGCATGACAACTCGGCTACAATGCCCATAATAACAAATCAGTTCAAAAACAAGTCAATTTATGCTGTGCTTTAGTAGGAAAAATAAGTTTTGTTTTTGGAAATAAATAGACGTCGTTAAAGGGAAATGCATAACATTCTCTTTTCATTTTGAATCGAAATGTTGTTTAGTAAATTGTGTGTGTTCCATTATTGCTTTTATATTTGACAAGTATTTTCAAAATTCTGTGTAATATCTGGAACTGTATTCATCTACAATATCTGTAAATATTTCAGAGTCTTTTAAATTAAATTTGCGCCTTCTTCTAAATATTATATTTTTATCTCTCTATATATACCTTCCTTATGTGGGTTACAAAGTAGGTAATATTTATGAATATTCTTCCAAGAAAAGCGAGTGAAATTGAAATTAAACACCCCGCCTAGAATGCCGCCGTCGAGAGACTTCTTTGTTACTGCGTAAAGTGTTAAGTTATTATCTGATAAATCTCTCAAAAGGATAACGTATTCAATGCAGCAGATTCTGCCAAATAAAAGCTAATAAATCAATCATTTTGATTGTGAAAGCTTTTTAGAGAGATTTTATCTGCTTGCAAATTATAAAGTTGCTAAGTATAATTTTATTTAAATCGTATGTTCTTAGTGATTTGATTCTGAATTAAATATTAAATAATTATTCATTAATGCATTTTTTTCCAATTTATAAATAAGAATTTTTATATGCCAGTCAGTTTTCTTATAACTGTCTTGTTACAGATCATTATCGTCCAATCACTAATAAAAAGAAACTCTGAAAGGGAGTATTAGTGAACTTTGAATTAAACATGATTGTTTGGTATCGCAAGTAATAGAAACTTTATGGAGAAATCTCAAATTTTAAGAAACTTCAATACATGTAAGGTAAGGCAACTTCAAGACTTCTGTCACGATTTGGAAAATAAAATCGTTGTTTCGAACATGTTTAAAACATCTCGATATTATCCAAAGATTCTTTAAAAAAAAAACAGTGTTTATTTTTCATTTCGAAACAGCAAGAGAATAGCTGAGTTACAACACATTTAAGATCTGTCCGTGGATTCCATGCTTGTGCTCGTGTGTCAACTTGGGCTCTTAAAATGCTACAACAAGTATTCTCATTCCTTGATTTACATAGCGCAACGCTCTTCGAAAAATCGTGCAAGTTGGATCCGAATAAAATGAAATAGCTTTCTTTGTTTTTAAGCAAAAGGGAATTGGTTCATCAGTTTTAGACACTTTGATTCTCCTACTTTATGAATTCATTTTTGAAAATAAACAACATTTACACATATTAATACAATTTAGCACAAAAGAGTGATAAAAACATGAACACACATTAACAATATTCCTTTCTAGTAAAAACAATAAAAAGCGTATACAAATTAACAATATTCCATACAAATAAAAACAACAAAAAGCGTATACAAATTAACAATATTTCGTACAAATAAAAGCAATAAAATAAACATAAATAACCTTCATAATAGCTACGACTTATTTTACTCTTCATCAGAGTGATACTTGGCTCTCAACAATTATAGGACAGTGGATTTTAATTTAGGTACCTCTATATTAACAATTATAGAACAGTGGATTAGGTACCTCTTAGACTATTTTATTTTCACATAAGACACGAGGATCATTGCACGTTTATGCCTGCGGTCTACCAGCCATTATATTTCTTGAACGTAATGTTAATCCTATGGAATTTTTACTACCGTCCCCAAATGTTTACTATTTTATCAATTTGAATGCAAAAAAGTACATGTGGAAGAAAAAAAAAATAACGAAGGTTCTTAAGAAATTACATTTAATCCCCGATTTTCAAAAATATTTTAGAATAATTTTAAAGACAGCAAAACCCAAAAACGAATCATTAAAATAGAAATAAAAATATTTTTAAGAATCAAGGAGAAAATGTAATTTTGCAAAAACTTTCATTATTCTTTTTTCACTTTCGTACGCATTTCATTGCCTTCAAAAATATCAAATAGATTAGATTTGAGGACGATGATAGAAATTCCATAGGATTAGCACTACGATCACTGAATCAAAATGGTTGGTAGACGGGAGCCTTGATGTTCAGAAGTGTAAATCGCAATTACAGGAGGTAAGCATGCTTTCTCACTCTTTGTGGTTACTCTGCATCCCTTATGTGTCAACATACTTAAATAAGATACTCGCCAAGACATATATTCAGATATTTACACGAACACATCCACGCAGACACGTTACATTCACAACTCGCATACAAAACAATCGCAGTATCTCCTTTAAGCAATAAAACAAATCTAATTTAATCAATGGGGCATTACAACTATCATCCTTCTCCAGGTAAGAGTCGTAAACTTCGATCATGTTGTAAAAATAAATAAACTAAATTCGAAACTGATGTTTAAATAAACATTTGCTGCATTCAATTAAATAAACTAATTGAATGCAGCAAATGATGCTCTTCTCATTTGAGTCATTATTTTTGACCTTATTATTCTATTCTCAACTATGATCGGAGTCTTCTAAGTAATCACTATGTGATAGAGATCATTCGGCGTAACTAATCTAAAAATTCATAGTTTGGGATAAAAAAATTAAATGATAGAAAGGATTCTGTATAAAAAAAAGAGCTTTCTTAAGCTAAAACTCTCCATTTCTTTGGTAGTGTTGGAGTAACCACTATCCGAGCCAAAAACGGAAAAATTCGCCAGTTTTTCTCATAGATACTGCTTCCTTATCCACATTTATTCTTCGTTCACAGTTTACTTACTTTTGGTTGATATGAAATCGGAGTCAGAGGGGGTAAAAAATTTCGATATAAACAAATGCTACATTAGTTTGATAATTTATAAATGTTAATTTATAAATGGTATGAAGCAAAACAATCAAAATAAGACCCAGAACCTTTGATACTTATATAATTAACGATGAAAACTACAGCCATGCATGCCGATTTGTTTGGTTTCAGGAAGCCATAGATTAAAGTTACACGCAGTATGGAAAAGATAAGAGCTCTCTGTCTGTTGAGTTCTACAATGACGGCCTTGGTAAAATGTATAACTCAAGATGGTGACTATGTATAGAAGCCTCAAGAAAGATAAATAAAAATTAAGTTTCTACTTCGATTATTGGTGGTAATAATGAAAACTTTAAGATATTGTGTATTACTCTAATCTACGGCTTTCTGAAACCAAACAAATCAACATTAATAGCTGTAATTTATAATTTTATGTACATAAAGATCAATGAATATGTAGAATCGGTTATTTCTTAGTGATTATTAAAACTTTACGATACCTCCTCCTGTTAGGTAGAAAAGTTTATCCGGGATTTTATTAACCAAGTGACAAAAAACAACACTGCATTATTTACATTAATGATGCTTAAATTAATGAAACCAAATTATATTTCAAGTCATAAAATATTGGACTTGGTTTGTCAACGTTGAGTGATATAATCGCATTAAACAATTTTCTTTCCCAAATGAATTATTTTTGAGTGATGAAAAACACTTTAATGAGCTTAATTTCACAATTTTTACTACTTTCCCTTTAAATTTTGAGTTAGTTTGTGCAGCGTGGTAGCGGAAGCCACCAGTATAATTATAAATTTTATATACAGGTCGGATGGATAGTGGAGCACATAGGTCTTACGACTTGTTAAATGCTTGCTTCGGCCTGTTACTTGCCCATGAATTTACAAAATTAATTTAAAAATTTAAAATTACAAAGCCTCTTAAAAAGATTTAAAAGTTTAAAAAAAATTAAGTTTAGATAAATACTTAAAAATTTAAGAGGAAAACAGATAAGAATTGCTATTGGTTAAAAATGGTTTTGTGTCAGGAGAGAAATTTATAAAGTGTTATCATTGCCATCAGTAGTGGTCTCGAGAACTTGAATGAAAAAGTACTGTAAGTGGGGATAGTGCTTATAAAGGGAAAAGGGGTTAAACTCTTTCAATGTTATCTTTTAATGTGTGAGTGCGTATTTTCATTTCATTCTTTTGTTCCTATTTGTCTCTCCAGCATTCATAAAATATTTGAAATGCAAATTAAACACAGTATTATTTTAAAATTTTAGAGAATAAAATCTCAGTGTATTTTAAATCTGATCATAATTATCCTTTCATTAAAATTATATTTAAAAAACGTGTTTGATTCTAAAATTCTGCGAAGGAATATTACTTGTGTATATATTTTAAAGTCCAAAGACAAATAAAAGCTTATTATTTCTGAAATTATGTTTCGGTATGCTTAACACAAATGCTATGTTTGTTTCGAATAATAGTTTGTTCCATGTCCTGTTTAAATTGTTGGCAGTTTCATTTTTTGACATTCGCTATGATGCTAGTATTTGACATAGAAAAAAACTGTTTAGTTGTCAAGAGATTTTGTTAGATCTCCCTTACTTCAAGTTTTTTTTTTTTCGTTTTATTTATAGCCATATAACCATTTTATAGCAATTGTTCTATATCTCAAACATTCAACTCCGAATTCGTGTAACATTTATCTTCTTTGGTCCCAATTTCGGAATGCTTTTTGAAAATGGATCACTTCCTGGATATATCTGTTCCTATCGCTCGCATGTGAATTTTTTTTTATTTCCAATTCAGAATTACTTATGTTAAAACAAACTATTTATTTAAAATAGGAAACTATCTTGTAGCAAATTTCATTCATAGCACAAATATTTTACGAATAAATTAACATCCGTATCTCATAGTTATTTTTCTCTCTCCGTAAGTTAAAGAATTAAATTAATTAATTTTTTTCCTTTCATTTTTCATAACTAACTTCGACTCATGTTGAATTATTAAATGTTTTAATACTGTGCATTAAAATACACTTTATTTATAACGAAGTTAAAATGAGTATTTAAATGTTTACAGTGTTTTTAAATCGTTCCTATATATTAAATTATCAATAATATTTTTAACTAATCTTAAAAATGAGTACTTGTATAATTATACTGATAAATGTATCAACTTTATTTGAGATTTTTTTATTGTCTGCCTACTATATCAAAGTATAAATAAACACTTTTTCTAAAACCTTTCAGGGAAGAAAATTGAAGAAAAGGATGCAATTTCTAACTCTTAATTACTCTTGATCTTTCAATACAATGCTTTTCACTTTTCGCTTATTTTGACTTGCATTATTTTGATCTTTTTCCGTAGCTTGCATAATTACCTCTAAGGGAAAGAAGCTCAATGGCATAAAAAAAAAAAATGAAAAGAATCTAATTACATTGATTTCCAATCTTTCAACAATTGTTCTCATGTCTAACAAAACAAACTTGTCTGATTTGAATCCCGAAGTGAACCGAAAACGAGCAGCACGCCATTTTGATTTTGACAGTGGAAAAAAAAAGTTCCAAAATCTATCGCCATTGTTGGTGATATTCGGAAGTTACGAAAGAGCTGTGACACAAGAAAAGGAAATGGGGTTCTTGCCTTATTCAAAGAAGGGTATTTGTTGGCTTTGATATAAAAGAATCAGAAACAAAAGAAAAGAAAAATCTGCCTTAGTGCATTCTTTGTCCGAGTTTCGACAAAAACGAAATATCTTTTAATTCTATTCAAGAAAATCAAAAAAGGTGTTTTTTTTTGTCCTGAAAAGGAGAAAAAAGTTCGAAATAAGGCTACAGCGTTACAAAACATTTTTAATTTGAAAATGCGTTCAATAATGATATGCAATTTGTAATTATTAATTTCATTCAATGTTATTTATTTTCCATAGACAAAGGTTTATGGAAACATTCTTCGAAATATATTTATGTATATAATTATGTAAGCAAGTTTCGTTGCTTATTCAAAGCGAATTCATGTAGACGGAATTTTGTTCTTAAAATACAGTAGATGTCATCTTAATTTACTATGCTTTAATTGATAATTCATATGTAGATGCAGCTCATACGCCATCTAAAGCAACATATTTGTCTCTAGCCTCCAAAAAAATATATCAAATACTCTCTATACATTTGAATAACTTATGCATTATTGCGTGAATGTGTTGTAATAGTTCTATATAAGCATCGTATGGTTTTTATACTATCACTGTAATTTAATAAATGAAGTAATTTCGTAGGCAAATAGAATAGAAATGAAATATAGTAATGTAGGAATAAAATCGGTTGTTCTCAATTTTAAAAAATACAACGGTATAAATATTGAATAAAAATTCCTAAGAAATTTTTTCTTATTTGTCTTATGACGTAGTGTTTACTATATTTCGAATTGTTTGGCTTAACCTGTCAAAGGTTTGATCCGGCGGTGAATGGTTAAGAAAAATTCGCTTTAACATTGATCTCCTGCAATAAGCAGTATACTGAATTTAGCCTGTAACGGGTTACCCAACACATTTATCTTTAATTAGACCTTAAAGATATTTACTTCGTTATTAGAAATGAGAAAAAGCTGTAATTTATATACATTAGCATTACTATATTGGTTTCCATAAATTAAGGAAAAATCCCGAAAATGTCGATTACGCAAAAAGTAATGTCTAAAATGTAATGAAACTGGGCCACACACTATACAACACTTAATAAGGTATAAATTAACATGAAAATAAAATACTACACAATATTATGTGAAAATAAAATACCAACAAGGGCTTTAGAAATTAGTTCGTATATAAAAGTAACAAATTGAATGAGTCAGTTGGGTACAAGAAAATTGCCTTTAATATGACCCTCCCTAGAAGCAATATGGAGCATACAGTGATGTGAGATGCGGTTAATTATGTGATATGAGTCCACTGGGAAGTGAGAGCCATTGCTCTTGCATAGAAGTTGTAAGCGTGGCAAGGATCTGAGGAGGCAGATTGAAAGTTGTAATGCATTCCAAACGTGTTCGATGGGATTCAATTTCAATGATCGAACTGACCTTCTCTTGCGCTGAATTGTTTGGTGCTGAAGATAATGTTCCGCGATATGATCCCTGACGGGACTAACGCTTTTGTCCTGTAGGAAGAAATCATTATCTATTACACTAGTATAAAAGTGCGCATAAGGTTAAGGCTATCATCTGTATTGATGTGAGAAATCACGATTCAAAATGGAAAGACATGGAGGTCTGTGCATCCACTTAAAGAGATACCATCCCAAACACAGACACTCCCTCTTCTGTTTGAATCCCTTTTACGGATGTTTGATGGATGACATCATTTTCCTTGTTCTCTACAAATTAAACAACACCTACTATCGCTTTGGAAATTAAACCTGGACTCATTCGAAAAGAGAAAAGCTCTCCATTGATCAACCGTCCAATGGACATGTTGGCGTGCTCACCTCAAACTTTTCCTCCAGTGAAAGGAGGTGAGAGGCACACAAATGGAGGTAGGATCTAGTTGTTTATCGTAAAGACCCCCCTTTGTCAAGCCTTCTACGCACTGTAGACATTGACTTCAACCTGCCGGCTCCTTCAGCAAGGGAGGACCTAAGTTGAGTTGGGGTTGTGGTTCCATACCTTCGTGCACTAACCGCAAATATCATTCATCATTGATTATCGTAGCACTTAGCCTTCCTTAGTTGAACCATCAAGATGCCGAATCAGGGGTTTGAAATTGTTGCAAAGTCTATGAACCACAGAAGGACTCACATTTAGCCTCTTGGACAATTCTTTTTTAATTTACTCAGCATCTAATCTCCCAGTAATTCTCCATCGCAGGCTCTTCAGGAAAATATATCGAGGTCATTGTAACGAATTGGATTTATCAGATTTCTTATCTCACTCTCATAGTGATACTGCAGTCGTACTCTCTAGCATGCATTTTTCTGCTCCGAAAAGAGGACACATTCCTATATTAGGAGTACATATTACCATTTTATGCAGCTCTTTTTTTATTAAACTTTAATATTGATTTTCGTTTTCAAAATGAGGATATTTTATTTTCGAATTGTCGCAGCTCAAATATAGAAAAGTAAATGAGCCTATGGCGTTTAATTTGTAACTTTGTGACATATTTCCTTCATTATTTAACTCTCTCCCTCTCCCTTTTACAAAATAACTCAATCCGAATCAAGCACTTCTATATTATATCACATTCCCTTCCAAAATAAACGATTAATTATGATGATTCAGTCCAATTTACAATTATCAGCTTACCGTTATCTTCTATCTCCCTTCTCTTTCCTTTCAATTCTATTTTGTGTATTTATCACTATCTCTGTTCAATTTACTACATTTCTGATCATTTAATTTACCTAATCACATTTCACTTTGGTTGGGAAGAAATATGAATTTTATACAAATCAAATTTCTAAAAAGCCCCTGAGGTTAATAATGAAAAATCGCGAATAGCCCAACGTCACAACTTAATTTTCAAATAATCTTTATTTTTAATTCCTTATTCATTCCCATGGAGGCTCAATAAAAACATGCGTGCGTCTACGTAGAGAGAATTTTCTTTCATTTCGAATGAATTTTAAAAACAAATCCTTCACAGTTTGAGTAATTTTTTTGTTCTAACGTGCATTATGGACTCGGTGCAAACTCGGTTAGGAACGTGTAGGGGTAATATTCTTTTACTGAAGATTTCACATTTTATGCAACGTATCTTATGATTATAATATATATTATGCCATAAAGATGAAACATAATAGTAGAATCTAAAGTGCTTCCCGCCACGGAGGTCCGCAGAAAGACAAAAAAACCCGTGAAGATTAACTGAAAACCCGCATAGTATTTTTTCTAACATGTTATTATAAGACTAGATTAAAATATATTTAAATAATAAATATACCATAATAAAATATTTTATATTCAGGATGAGCAAATCGGTCTTTCCGTTAATTTGAGTTAGTTACTTACCTTATTGTGAATCATCTTACTTGAGTTCATATTTTGTTTCGCCTTAGTAAGTTTATTTCGAACCTAGTAAAATCAAATAACACCGGTAAAAATTGAGTTTTTTGAACATGGGTTTTCTTTCAAACTTCACACTTTGCGTAACATAATTTTTTATACCTCAGATTTTAAGAGCAAAAGGGAACGTTAAGTCAAATTGAATTTATTCAATAACTAGTTTTAATAATTTTTAATTTATTATTTGATGTTTACTAAATTTCTCTACTAAAATAAATACGTGTTAAATTTTTAGCTCAATTAAACATCATGTTAATCAATTAAGCTACAAGTAATTAAAATTAAAGCAGTAGATACATTATTAAGCGATGGATTTGACTACCATATGACGAGAAACTTGGCAGAAAATTTAATTATTTAAATAATTAGTTTTAATCCATTAATTTTCTTAATTATTATTAAATTATCATATCATCCAAAACAATCATGTTTTGAAAATTTCATTTCTATTGAGCACTTTAAAATGTGAGAAAAAATCTTTTGAAGTTTTGAACCAGACAAAGTTACAATGTGAGTTAAAGAACACCTATTAAAAATTACAATTTAACCCATTGAAGGAATGTTTCTGAAAAACACAGTTTCAGATTCAAGACCGATTACGTGAAAGATTAATTAAGTCATCAGCATGCAGGGATCATTTTACTGATACTCAAGAACTAAAATCCTTGTTGGATATTTATATAGAGACTCTTTCTGTCATTTTGTTTAAAAACTTGCTGACATCGGTGGAATCTGAACTAAAATGTACGCAAACCGAAAAAATCCTGCAAAATAAAACGATTAAACATCTATATCGGTCCGTCGAAAGAAATGGTTATAAATCATTATTAAAAACACGACCCCATTAGATCAGCATATAATTTGTTAATAAACTTTTTTTTCAGGTTTGAATATTAATAAACGAATGTTACGTACAATGCGTTTGTTGCTATATTTTGATTCCGAAATTTGCTAAAATTGCTATACAACACCTCTATAATAATGCTGTTAGTGATATTTGTTTTCTATGTAAATATGATTTATACCTCAGCTTATCCAGTGTTACTATTTTATAATTGCGCTTCACTAAAAATGTAATATATTAAATTAAAAATAATGAATATAGATTGCGATTGATGTTTCTTTTAAATCAAATTAAATTTTAAACGAGCGCACTATATTGTAATTCTTCTTGTAAATTTCTAAATTAGGTTCATGACAAAAATATTATTTAAACATAGTTATATTGATAATAATGTGACATCAGAACCGTCGTGGTCCATTTATTTTTAGACACATATTGCAAAGAAGATAAAGTTGAACTCACTACTCTCTGAAATCTCAAAAATTATTCAATTACATTGAAAATTTCATATTTCTAATAGTTTTTCTAATAATCTTCTACGCAAATGATTCAAAACAGTATTTAAAAAATTTTCAGAGTTATTTAAGCAATTAAATTAATTTGCATGAAACTGCATTGCATAAAATTAAAAAAAGTAAGTAATTTCTTTTTGCTTGTAACATAACGCTCACAGCAGAAAATGAAGAAAAAAAAATCTTGTAATTTGTGTAACCTCCAATAATTTCATAAGCAAACTATAAAAAATACGTAAATGTATCCTATCGTAAGAACGATAAGCTTTTGTTGATTTTATACGTAATACTGACGTCATGTTTTATCGTTGCACTCTTCGTGACGTAGAATTAGCAATATTGCATCATCAGCTTAGCAAGGTTTTTTGGGATTTCTTTTTTATCAAGCGATTACATCACATTTTTAATCCCACATCAAATTAGTTGCGAGTCAGAAGAGCATTGGTTTCAATGGGAAGGCGCATATTAACAACTTGATAGCTGCACGTCAAAAAAAAAAAAAAACTCAGCGATCTTCTTTTTAATCAAACTAAGGTAAAAACTATCGGTAGGCGACTTAATGTTAATGGCTGTACACTGGCAAGCGCCTACATTCCACTGAATAGTTCTTAAGTGACCGTCCAATAGTACTTTTTAAATTATTCGTTGTTAAATTTATCATACTGCTACTCTCTGGATAAATTTTTTGGAATTCCATGTAATAAACATGCTACTTTTTGCTATTTTCAAAAACACTTAATTGTTCGTTATTTTTAACATAAAAACTGTGTTAACCTCTCTCATATTTGTAAAAAGTTAACTATTTCCAAGCGTGCTGCACAGGGAGAATAAAGGGTGCTTCTCTGCAAGTAGCTCCTTTGGATATTAATTAATTACATTGAATTATGTTTAGCACTGTTAAATTTGACTCAAAGGTTAAAATTCTGTACATTTATTTTAGCTTTACAAATTAAAAAACTTCATTACATTTTCCTGGTTGAGGATAATTAGATTAGTTGGTTGTTTTTATTAACCTCGCACTAGAAGCAACACGAGGACTATTGGTGACGGAGCTCGTAATTTTGAGCTCCCGTCAAGTGACGAGGACGACCCCTGAACTGGCATCCCTCTCCTAACTTCTCCCCCACGCCAACGGGAGGACTTTGAGCCTCGATAGATTTAACATGCTTCAACCCCGGCACAATTAGATAATAGATCATTGTTCATAATAAGATTCATTTGTTTCAAAGTTATGCATCTTATCCATAACTAATATAAATTCAGTTATGGCATTTTCCAAGAATGACGTTGACAAAAAAAAAAACAAAAGATAAAGTAAAAAAAGGAACCGGTGCGATTATGCCTTGAAATTTTAAATTTCATTCAAAAAATTAATAATGGTTTAGTAAGGATGAGGAACTTACCGCATTAACTTCATTCAGGCGCTATAAATGCTTCAAAGCATTTTTAGAAATTTACAAGAAAACAGAAACAATACAATAAGACATTCAGCAGGAAGAGGTTGAATAGATTTCAAATACAATAATTAATTAAGCTTTTTTAAACATTTTTTCGAAAAAAATCTCTAAAAATTACTAAAAGTAATTATTTATATTGTGTTTGTATGTGGGTGTGATTTCTAGCACAATAATCAATTAATCTTTGTTTTTTGACAATTTTTCAGAAGTCTTAAGAAATTGAGAAATTTTTAAATATGTGTGGCATTATCTGTTAGGCGCCCTCGAATGACTGAAATCGCTGTTACTCTCGATTGCACGCATACCTCTCGCAACTAAACAATTTAGTCGGTGTAAAATCACTACGCCAGGGCAACTCGACTAAACAGCTTATTCGATAAACAATTGATTGTATACACTAGCCCTAAGAGGCTCATAAATGAATTTCGTACGAAATTTTTGCTGAAATATATCTTAGAATACTCGATGCAATAAAGATAACAGCATTCGAATGATAAAAGCATAACTATGTTAAATGTTTTTCAAACAATAATGTCCAAACTTAAAACGTTACCAAAACCTAGTTTCAACTCATTTGAAACTTTTATATTCTTTAATTAAAGTACGTAAATCCACGGCTATCTATTTGAAAGTATATTGGGTCATGTTTGGTAAAATAAAGACACTCTAGGACTTCATTTAAAATCATTGTCGTTAGCTTTAGATGTTAAAAAAGAAATGTTCTTCACATAGCTGAAAAACTGAACTAGGATTCATTTATCACTTCGTTGATTGCACATATATACAACAAACTGACTTCTTAAAATATAGGAAACGAATTATAGAACAAAGTACTGTTATATAAAGATAGCCTTCAAATGCAAATCGCTCACAGTTACAGATGAGCAAGTTTTTATTTTTGTAAAGACCTACGTACTAATAATCTCATATCTATTGCATATGGATTATAATTTATTGACAAGAATGATATATTTTTTTCTTTTTTAGACACTTAGCATTTGAAATGGCTTGAAAATTAGACGAGTACTTAAGGGATCTCACGAACCTTAAACCTCAAAATTTTTGATTTTTTTTGAAAAAAAATATATGTTAGAGCCTCATCTGTTGTGAACATTTTAGTACCAAAATTATAATGATACTTCGAAAACTCATAGAGTTTTCGAGAAAAAACTAAATTTGATTTTAATTCTTATATTTTATTTTTCAACTTAAACTTCATTTTTCTCAGAACAAAAATTTTTCACTTGAGCGCGGGATTTCTCAGAAACTATTTAAGATATCAATATGAAATGTTATGTACATGTTCAAAAAAGGTTTCTTTATGACTTATATATCAAATTTTATACAAATTGCTTACAGAAAATCTTTTATATGAATTTTAATTGGATTTTTTCTTAAAATTTCATATTTTTTTAATAGTTGTACTAAAAACATTTTTTTTCCTCTAAATTTCTCAAAAATTGTGTATAATTTTAAAATTGACCTATTTTTTAATTAGGTAACATCCCTTCGTAAATTTTAATCAATAATAGTCTTCAGAATCCTGCGCGCAGCAAAATATAGATTTTCTTAATTCTTAAAAAATGTCCAATTTATTTTTTTCATTATAACTTTTTAAAAATTTCTTTAAATCTCATGAAAATATGTGAAAAAATGTAAATAAATACGAATATTATTTCGTAAAAGTTTCAATTGTCTGCTTTGTTTTATTGGTAAATTATACTTTTTTTTTTGAAAAATGATATTTTTTTCGATACACGGACAAGCGTTAAGAGTCATGAGACCCCTTAATCAACTTTCGTAAACAGAATATATATTTTCCGGCAATTATACTGTTTAGGTTGGTCCTTTTTTTAAATAATTGCTATTATTTTGCATTTTCATTCTTTTACATCTACTTATCAAGGCATGAATGTTTTTTAACTAGTAGTATGATTTTAAAAACTAAAAACGTTGTTTAAAGTATGATTAATTTATTAATAAATTTTTGTACTTGGGATAAATTCCCGATTAAAATTCGTAATTTTTCTCAGTTAAAAAAACCAGTCCGAAAATTTCACGTAATATCTTACCTTTATATAAACATAATTGATCTATATATAAACACCATTATACATCTTAGTATAATGTCAGTCCGTAATGTGCATTAGAATGAATGATAGTCATAAACAATAAAAACTAGTGAATGCATCTCGTAAATAGTAAATTCCAAGACACTGACTGGGAAAAGATATTGGATTGTGACCAAATGCAAGCTTTGTTGGTGTGGGTGCGTTGTTTTCGTGAGAAAGAAAAGTCAATGTAGCACGATCCTTGCCCTGATTTCGCAATGAAATAAAAGAAATGAAGACAAATATTTTTGACGGATTTTTGGCAAGCTTACTTGTTGTCTCTATCCTTCGCCAAAATTTACTTCTGGAACAAAAGGATGTAGTCAATAAAATGTGAAAATAATTTAACTGCATATATATATTCTTTATTTCTTGAGGTTCAATTCTTTGTAAAAAATTGGATTAGACATTGCAAGAGCTTTTAAAGGAGGACAAAAAAATTTAAGAAAAAGAACAGCTTAAATAAATTTTATTTATTAATTCAAACAAAAATACAATAATTATGCTTGCATCTCTTTTGATTATTTAATTAAACGAGTACTTATCCATCACATTTTACGGTAAGTGCTGCAGCTAGAGTATCAACATTCATTCTTGATTTCTCACTTGTCCAAAAATCATCACCTATTGAAAAAGATCTTTCAACTGCTGCATTAGTACCAGGGCAGCACAACGTAAATTCAACAAGAATAACTAAATTTCCAAACGGGATGTGTTTATTATTGAAATGGTTAAATATTTCCATCCATCTTTTATCAATTTCAACACATTGATTGTATCATTATTCTAATTTATCAGAATTTAATATATACTCAGTCTTCTAATTTCTTCAAACAGACAATTGTCATCGATTTTAATATCAGGCATTTCTTTTGATAAAAACTCAACGCATCTTTCAATACCTGCCAAATTTACCTGCGATGAAGTCAAAAAAACCCATTGAAAACTGTTGTTTCCTGCGATATTTGTTTCAGACCATTCTTCGACATATTGGAAAAATGTTTGGTAAAAGTTCTGCACTTCTTTGGTAAACCTTTCCGTTATATGCACGGATTAGATTCTTTTAAGTTTGAAAATCTTCTTATTATTAAAGGAATACATTTTTCTTCAAATCATGATTTATATCGAAGGAAAAACTAGTTGAAAATAAGTCTAACTTCTATAGCTGAAAAATTTTCACTTTCAATCTTTTGAATCGTTTTGTGGAAAATAGATGCCTAATTAAGCACAAAATACATTAAGATCTCCGATAATTCATAATTGAGAAAAGATTCAAAATTTTTTGGACATTTGCCTAAACTTAAAAAAGGATCGGAGAAGCTCAAATAATTGTAAAATACGCTATATAGCAAGTCTCACACACATCTAACATTGAATATTCTAAAAGTTTTTTTGCATCAACATTTAGCTAACAGTTAGGCGCGGCATCTCTGAATAGAGAGATTAACATATTAGTTTAAAGATACCGAAAAGGAGGACACTTTTCGAGGAAGGACAGAACCTACAAAAGAAGGACTGTCCTCCCTAAAGGAGGACGATTGGTCGCCTTACTAAAAACTAACCGATATATATATATATATATATATATATATATATATATATATATA
>BMAW01002519.1:0-34360 GCA_019974015.1 Nephila pilipes | reverse complement strand
GTTGGTGAACAGAATATTAGTTTATTAAAGCAATAATTTGCTGTTTATTAAAGCGATTAATTAGTTTATTAAAGCGATTTTACTGCATACAGTTGTATAAATTACTTTTTCATAAGAGGAAGAAACCGTTCTTCCTCACTCTGTATTGTTTACCTAGCTCGTAACTAATTTATACCATGAATAATTATCTTTTCTGCGGCTGTTCATCTAAGTGTAGCATAGTGACATTTGAAAAACGTAAATTAGTTATTCAAAGAAAGCAATCTAGCTCATTATAGATTGTTATTTATGCAGTAATCTGAACATATCTTAACTGGTTAATATTACACGGATTCTTCATTATTGTTACAAATTCAGTTGTTCGCAATCTTATATAGTTATACTAATAAACTTAATTAGATGAGATATAATTAGTCAGAACAAAATATTCAACGAATAATTGAATTAGTATTACAAATTCATCATCTCAGAAAATATGTTAAAAGTTACAATAATGTTTGTCTGGTAGCGAAAGAAAGCTTAGAAAATTTTATTCATGTATATTTGTTGGTTAAAACATAGGGTCAGGATTTTGCTCAATATTTGTGTTAGGTTATTTCAACATAATATAAGTTTTTAATCTCTAGTAAAATTAGTTCTATCATAATTTTTCAAAGAAATTAATTTGGTTTTTCAAATATATATTTTATTAATTTTTAAAGAAATAATCAACAATATTATACTCAAAGAGATTTTCATTTTAATCATCTATTCATGTTTTTAAAATAACAATTATCAATCGTAATTCCTAAAATGTTTAAGAAGTTTTCATCATTTCTAAAACAGAATTTAAAATTATTTATTAAAGTTAATAATATAAACTATAAACATTTTATCTTCAGTAATAATGACACCACAATGACAGATTAATAAATTAAATTTATAATAGCAAACTTGTATGTATTTTAAACATTTGCCAAAAAAAAAATGAGTTATTTTTATACACAACATTACAGTTTCTTAGGCTATTTAAACATTACTTCTTGCATTAGAACACGACAAAGTACACTAATACTGACAAAGATATTGGAATGCACTAAAATAAATTCAATTAACATTTATAAGATAATTTAAAAATATTACTAACATGAGATCCCTTAGTAATTTTAATATTAATTACGTTTTGTAAAGCCACTTTTTTTTTCAAATTCCGTTAAAATAAATTCTTCTATAAAAAAGAATTTTCCTTTTTAAGAAAGTGACACAATTTGACATACAAACTAAACATCATATTGTTTACAATTTACCTTGAATAATCTTAATCAGGACAGAAAAATTCCTTTCAGGTTGCTTAATATTGAATATTTTATAACTAATTAAAAATAAAATTGCTTATATATACTTCACATACTATGCAAATTCTTTTGAAAGGTAATTTTATAACTCTTCATTCAATGTCAAAATTCCTCACAAAAACCTCCAGTGAATGACAATACCTCCTGATTTCGAAGGTTTCATATGCATCACGGAGAAACAGATTCTCCATCACAGTAAAATTAGTTAATAACTAATTTTTTTAATACTAATATTTCCTACACTAAAATATTCATAAAATTGCTTTAGTTTTCATGAAAGGAGTCATACTCATCTTCGTTTCTCATAAAAATATTTATTTTTCGTTAAAATCACAATTATTTTAACAAAAGTTTCATATTTGATCTGATATTAAAGAAAAAGTCTCATTTTTAATTCCACGTGTTAAGTTAACCATTTTTTTTCAAATAGGACTCTTCGATATTATCAATACTGGTAATATATGAGTAGGATCTCAATATTAAAAATATGTATTTGTTTCTGAAATGTAATTTTAGTTTAATGGAAACATTTCTTCAGAGCTTTGGAAAATGGATGCCTCCACGGATATTAAAAATTCCGAAAGGCATTGAACGGTTTTCAAATACACAATAATTTCTTATAAAGCTGGGTATCCAGTTTTTCAAGATTTCCAATTTTTAGCGTAACGCGAAAAATATATCTTTTAACTTTAATATTCAAAAGTGAAACTTTACTTTTAAATTAAATAGTTTCAGAGTATAATGAAGTAGATAATCATACAAATCTCACTGAAAGGTCAACTTTTTGAGTTGGCTAATTAATTGTCGAATCCTCAGCTTGAAAAGAAAACTGAAAGAAACTCCCCTGCTTGAGCCTAACAGAAAAATAATTAAATTCATGAAGATGATACGTAAATACAGATTCCAAGAAAAAAATCGCAAAATTAGAAAATTATTACAAAATTCGATGTACTCAGAGTTTAATTTGCATCAGATAAAAAGTGAGTTCGGATAATTTCTTTGAGATGGAGGGGAAGTTTGAGGAGAGAGGTGCTAACTCAGACGTTGTCCTCATCACTTGACCAAGACAAAAATTACGAGGTTCCTCTCCAATAGCCATTGTATTGCTTCTAATGCAACGTTAATAAAATCAAACCCAACACACACACATATATTTATATACATATATGTGTGTGTGTGTGTGTGTGTGTGTATGGAGAGGAGCACATGCATGCGTGTTATACATTCTATTACAATTTTGTTAAATGAACTGTATTTTGAGATAATATTCTTTTTAAATATATTATTATTAACATAATTTAATTTACTTTACATTCTCAGTAACTCCTTTAATTACGTAAAGGAGTTATATGTTTAAAAGCAAAGATTATTAAAATGTAAAATTCTTTTAAAAAAATGTTATTTAATTTAGTAAAAGTAAGTAAATTAAATTAAATAATTTTTTACATTATTTAATGTAATAAATTCTCTTTACATCATTTAAATCTAATTTTCTTTTATAATACCAATATCTTTTGATTTCTACTCATTTTACTTAATTGCTTTTAATTCCTTTATTTTACTATATATATTTCCATGTACATATATATATATATATATATATATATATATATATATATATATATATATATAGTTCAGCCAAAAATATGAAAGGTACATTAGTGAATGTAGCATGGAAGATGAAAATGCCATGAAATAGGCTTAGGATGATTGCCACAAAAAATTAAATTGCACATAAATTAAAGGAAGAAAAAATTTGTCTCATGTACAAGAGGTACTACTCTAAAATTTATCTGCTCAATTTTTTTACTCGTTCAAAGCTTTATAAGTACCTCATATATTTAAATCGTGCAAAAACATTCAATATGTAATTATTTGCGCATCATTAAGCGATTTAGAAATGATAATTTGAGCAATGAATAATAATTGTAAACAAAAATATTTGATATAATTATTCCTATTATTAAGTATTTAGATGCAGATCGACTGAGTCATTAGCAAACTGAAGAGTCACAATAATAAATGTTCCTTCGGGATAAATTGGATTAAGCGGATCAAAGTAGAGGTAAATGAAGAAAATTCCCATGTGGAGGTTGATGAAGCAATGGTATGATAAAGATTTCAATCGCAATTCTCAAATCATTTAGCTGAATACTCAGAACAGTATTGAATGCAGATGACTTAAGGCGAAACAAGGTAGTTTTCACTAATTGAAAAATCGTATCCCAATGGATTAACTTGAATAACTCAATTTAATTCAACTTGTCGATGTGGTTAGCTGTCGAATATTGATGTTGCATGTCTAGTGTCCTTCGTAAGCTACAAAGAGAATGATTAAAATCTTTATATACATAGAGTTTGCTTTCTAACAATTTATTGTTAGATATGAAGTGAACTGAATTAAAGACATTATTTCTCTGGGAGTTCAGCATCGAGACGATAAAATTACTTTTTATCTACAAGATATAATTAACTTTATTTTAATCATCAAACTTTTCATATATATTTGTTTCTATACAGCATCCAAAATTTCAAGAATTAAACTTGAGAATCATAGTTTATTTTGCAAATTTGTAATCATTTTTAAGAGTTAATTAATTACAATACAATTAAACTTTCATTTGAAATTATGGTGATTAATTTTACTTACTTTTTTATTTTTTTAGTGCATGTATATAGAAGTTGAATGGTGAAAAATAATTATTATTTCTTTGAATTGTAATACAGAATTCAGTGTTATTTATGCAATTCGTTTTTATGCTTTATAAGAATAGAAGATATTTTATTTGGAATAAAGCTAAATTAAAAGTTTGGTAAGGTATCGCAGTGTGAGTTTGGAAATCGATATTATTATTTTGAAAATGGTTACAAAACTGAAGATGACATTTTAACCGGTATTTCACTTTTCTAAATTCCTCATTGATGAAATGTAAACAATTTGAATGAAGAATAAAACTAGTGACAAATAAACAAGAACAAATGCATGGAACATGTCGCATTTTATCTTCCCCACGAATAAATTTTCTAAATGAAATCAACAAGATTTCGAAGTACTTAAATATATAATAGAGATATTATATAAGGATAAAATACTATATACTATACGTTAATACTATAAGTTATATATTTAAGTTCATATAATAAAGTAAATATGTCTTTCAATATAACTGATGTTATATATTTTCTCTGAAATTATTTTGTTAAAAATAATTTTAAATAAACAAGTAGTGTACGAGTATACACAACGTATTATCAATTAATCATGAAATACATTTGCACATATATGGTTGTTTTTTGAAATCGAATACACGACAACACAACATAATCTAATAAAAGATTATTTTTATTTTACGATTAAAAATACTCATTACAATCATTCAGAATTTTTTTTATTTAATTTAATTTAATTTATTTTAATTTAGATAGCTACTGTTAGTCATAGCATACAATACTCCTTTTATTTGGAAACCATGCACGTTAAAATGAATAGCACCAATTTAAATTTAATTAAACTTTAATGCTACTAGTAAATATAATTTACATTACATTAACTTCGATTTTCCAGTAAGTAAGCTTTAGTTTATCGAAAGGTATTGAATCCACTTAGAGTAAAATTGGAAAATGTAAATGATGCTCTTTATACTAATTGATTGTTTACCAATTAAGTAATGGGAACGTTTCCTTAATAAAATTAAAATTCCGATTGAAATAAAACATGTTTAAAAAGGTGCCTTAATAAATATTGGCTTAGGTTTTGATTAATTTAGTGTATTCCAGAGTTCGAGAAATCAAACGCATACGTTAGAGTGCTTAAGGACAAAATAGTTATTTTTATTTAGGTAATTAATTTAAAAACCCTCAACTTGAGAAGTATAACAAAAATAATCTTCGACTTTAAGAAAACTGGATTACAATTAACATAACAGAAAGGGGAAGAAAATGCAAGCTGCAAGTAATTTAATTAGAGAGATTACAAAATTACCCTAAGAGCAAATAAAACTTATTCTAAGTTAAATGCTTCATTATTAAAGGGCAAATGCAATTATACCACCTGATTAGAACTAAACTTCTCTCTTGCTCAACATAAAAATCTGTTTCCAAGTGAATTATACTGTAAGACTTGGAAATAGAGTTCACTTCTCATGTTATACGTTGGTATAAGAATATAAATTCATGGATAGAGTTGGAATCGAAGGAACTTAATAATAATAGTATGTTAATTGAAGTGACAAAATTAAGAGCGAATGACTGAAATATATTCGATTAATTTATCAATAAATAACAAACTTTTAAAATATTAATTTCAGATGTATTACGAAGTTCAATCACGTAACAGCCGAACATTCTAATAATTAAGAATTGTGATTAGGTATTATTCAAAAAAAAAATCTATAACTTAATGCTAAAAATATATTCTGGTTTCATTCTCAAATGTGCATAATATTTCACGCCATATTTATCCATTTCTCTCTCTATTGCTTATATATTTCTTCATAACTCAGGATTTATTTCTTATATACCTTTTTAATTTTAAATTAGTAAAAAGGAACTTTTCAATTGAATTTTCTCCTAAAATTACATTATTATTTGAATGAGAGATTATTTTAAAAATCCAGAAAATTACCTTGGTCATTTACAAAATTATGATACTCTAATACAGAGAATATTAGGCACTATAAAGCATAAAACTAGATGCACCATGAAGTAGTCAGCCAATAGCGAAAACATTGAATGCGATGAAACAAATTTACGATTAAAATTTCAGTACAATTGCACAATTCATTATAAAGTAAGAGGTTTAATGCAGGAAGTCAATAAGGTGTTGATCCCTCTTTGTCATAGATTTACGGAATCATCAGGCGTAGAACAGACATAAAATTTCCGAATGGTTCTTTATGGAATTCCTTGCCACATTTTCTACAACTACCGATCTAAAATCACCAATATTCTTGAAGACTTTTAAGATTCATCCCATGAGGTAGCAAATATTTTCTATGGAGAAATGTTCCGGCTACCCATTTAGACAAGAAAGTATTTGGACAGCTTGGAAACAGTTCACATAATAAATATAAATAAGACATTAGTAGAATAGGAGAACCATAATGTTGCTTAAAATGTATTCATACCTATCTACACTAGTGCCTTCAAGATACAATTAGAAACGGAATTCTTCCAAGTTGAATGTACCAAACAAATATACCATTTATTTAAGGGATTATTTATATATATATATATAAATAAAGGTGGATATTAAGGGTAGATTTCATTCTCTCTATCAATGGTCCATCTAGTAGCTTATGTGTAATTTACATGTCGAATGGTTTATTGCGACGATTCCGGTGCCACACAATCGTTCTATTTCTACTGCATCCAAAGATTAAATCTCCTTCTAACAATCCACAATTGCCAACACTGCTTATTTTCTGAATCTTTTCAGCCCACAAATGACTAAATGTTCTTCTGTTTGATCGTTCATTCCCTTTCAACCCAATAGCTACAACCTTTTCAAACTTTGACATTTACAATTAATCATCATGAATCCATTCACGAGCCAATATTAATGTCTAAGCAGGTATTCGCAATCGACATTCAACAGATTTCGCTATCATCAGATCGAGAATCATTCTTTATGTACACTTTCTAATTTCTCAATTCTGATACGCTGGTTATATAATCAAGGGAAGGCAAATTTCAATCACTTGTATACGATGCTTTATTACATTTGGTTTATTTCTCCTGGGTGCGATAATTTTTGTGTTAGAACATAAATAGGATAAAATTGAGAAATTTTCCATAATTTGTAAAGGCCCATGAAAGTACATTGCCTGATAGCACCTATAGAAAGATACAGTGTAGATTAGACTATTAACTAAACATATTTCTACATGCTGTATAGTTTTGCTACAGCAAGTTAATTTATCGTATGTTGTTTTTAAAATGAAATAAATTTACAAAAACATTTACCTTTAAAAAATTTATAAGTAAATAATTTTAAAGTTTTATCTTCATAATGTAGCATAAATGGTTAAGTCTTATCATAATGTAGCATAAATGGTTTTGTTCTAAGCTCATAAATAAAAAAGAAAATACACTAAATAAATTTTTACATCAATTATTTTATATGGATGATCCTCGTAAATATAATAAGTTGGGAAGATTCCCAAGCTCCTCCAGAACCAGCTGGATATATCTTTTTAATTATCCCATAGCTCTCACGTAACATTATCTTGAGTTTTTTGATATTGTAAATTTGTTGTCTTTTAAGTGCTTCAATTTCAGTTTCCGATACAAAAAAAAAAAAAGAATATATCACTGACAAATTTAGGAATAACGGTGATGGTATAGCATAGTTACATATTTTGGTGTAAAAACTGATGAATTAAAGCCGCATTGTTGAATAGCGCGTTGTCGTACAAGAACCAAATTCTGTTTGCATTCCTTTCTGGATGTCCACATACAATGGGTTTCAACAACTGATCCATTACACTCGTCAGAGAGAAGACTGCATTCCTTCATTAGTTGTTCCTTAGGAACAAATTCCAAATGGATCATTTGTCTGTTGGGGAAGAAAAGCTATTATTTGGGGAATTGAAGTTTTTTAATTCTTGGCAAGCTTGTACCCACCAATTCAGGACCCCAAACGTCTTCCTCCAAACCAAAGAAAAAACATATTGGATTGAGATACAAGCATCACTATTAGCATTCTTTACCATTTAATAAAGTTCGATAACAGATTTGTCTTTTTTTTATACAAAAAAATATCGCATTCCTAATACGATCCCATCACAATTGCAAACAACAAGTAATACGTAAAGTGCTGTATATTCATAGATATTCCATAAAAACCAGTGAAAAATATCATCCGTATTTAGAAGACTTTAAATTAATGTTTCCGCTAGCCATACACAGATGGCGCCTTATACATCATTTCTGTTTTAAAACCTTTCAGCATCACCACATTTATCATGTGTAAAAAGAAATGCATTCAAAAGGCTATCAATAATAAAATATTCGATATTAAAAATGATTATTTTGATACATATTCTACTTTTTATATTTAATTTACACTAATTTCAATGCTTCTTTCAAGTGGATTGATTATATTGGAAAAATTATTTATGATAATTCATTCACTGTTTTCACAAGTATACTAAAAATATGAAGAAAACATAATCAAAGTAGCAAAATTTATAATATTGTCAAAACCTCATTGATTGTATTTTACGAGAATCGTTTCCGAAAATGATTTTATGAGATCACTTTAAATAATATTTCTCTAATACCTTAAGGAACGCAATTTAATTGAAGTATTTTTATACGTTACAATTTCATTATACCATGTTCTTTTATTTCGATTTCTATGAAGGAAACCTAAAAATTAAATTACTTTTTAGGTATTCAGAAAATACGAATTCCAGGGACTAATTTAATTATTACTTAAATTTTTATTCCGTGTACTGATGAAAATTCTTACAAATACTTAATTGATGTTATTACCATAGTAATAAGCTGAAAGAATAATACAAATGAAAACATCTTTGGAAAGAGATATCCAAATTACATACTCAATAAGAAATAACTCAATTAGAGCTAAGTTGTTTGTGTTTCTCAGATAATTAAACTCTTACATCTCTGTGTGTAAGGCTAAGTTATAAAACCAACGAAAGAGAAATTATTACCTTAAGTGGTACTTGAATGAATAGAGAAGAAGGATTTTGCATTGTTATGTCTTTTTTCACGGTGTGAAATACAAAACTAAATAAACCAGTTAAAATTAACTCAGATTTGTTTATCAAAATGATAACAGATTTTTTTTCAACACAAAGATTCTATTTTGTAGTTTACTGAATAACAAATTATTTCTTATTAAATGTATTATTTATAATTCAACATTATTTATCTCCTTTTCATACTATATTTATCAGCATGCTCTAATTTCAATGGTATGGAAAATATCTCATGACTCAGAGTGCTAAAACCAACAATCAAACTAATATGTAGAAATATAGGATGGTCATAAAATAACTTGAGGTCTTCAGGGACCTGTAACGCATATTGTACTAGGCGAAAATGCACAGGGGAGTATGTGGTTTCGGCTACCAAAGAAACAAAGATTAGTATCCAAAGTCGCCGCTAGGAAAAAGGAAGCAAGCTTAATATATGTGATAAGTAATAAATAATTGTTAAATGAAATAGTAAATAATAGTTTTTCTATTAATAATAAACAACATTTATTGTTACTTACCATCATTCTGGTGTAATGTTATGTGTGATGATTATGATGAATAAGAAACCCATCTGTTTGACGTGGTATTGCTTTTGCACCACTGGTGTCCTGTACATGAATAATTTCTTATTCCACAACAACCAATTTAATTTGTTCAACTTTCAATTGACTGATTCCTTTGCGTCATCTGTCTGATTGTACTCCTAGAGTCCTTGTAGATTCCAATCATTCAAGCATTTTTCATAAGTTAATTATATGCTCATCGGACCTATTTGTAACTTTATCAATCAACGGAATTCACGGAAAGTAGTATGCTTAACTGATAAATCACATCACGTAAAGCTGTAGACGTGTGCCTATCTTTTCTAAACTCCACAGATACCCCCTAAAGTCTTAATAAATATAGTCAGTAAGGTTGCAAATCCAACTGAAGCAGATAAAAGGTCAACAGTCAGATATAAGGTCAACACAATTTATTATCTACATTCACAGGATACGTAAGGTCACTATCTGTTGAATTCGTATTAACACACATTACTCTAAGTTTATTACTAAACAATAAGGTCTGAGCTTACGAAATTACTTGCACCGATTGGGAACTTCCGAATATAACAAATTTGACTCCTACGATTCTAATCAGGACTCACTTCTAACCTGGTTTTACTATAAACGATAAATTATAATAATTCCCTCCACTTTATAAACAACTATAGACTTGTCGTTTTCTTCTATCTCCCTTTTCTTTCCTTTCGGTTCTATTGTACTTATATCACTTTGCTTAGTTCAATTCATTACACTTCTTATCATCTAATTTGCCTAATCGATTTTTGTTGAGTTCGCAAGAAGCTATAATTTTATACAATTAAAATTATAAAATGTCACTGAGGTTAGTCAGAAGGAAAATATTCTTTCTACTCTTTTCCTTTCGTTTCCATGATAGCACTACACGAAGGGCCTTTATGCAAATGTTCTGCTCAGTGGGCTATTGATGAAAAAATTGGTTCTCTCCTACTTTCCTTTAAATTTCTATGTGAATATTCAAGTAAATATAAAATATTGAGTGAAAGAAACGGTAAATCTTAGGAACATGAATCTTAGGATTATATGTAGAGTCATGTATTTATATTTTCAAAATTAGTATTATTCTTATATTTGACCATGACCTGATACAGTCATTAAAAATTTAATTTTTAAAAATATATCTTCTAATAATTTTGTGTAAAATTATCTTGTGAAGTCTTAGATAAAAACACGATACCTTGCGATACGCCTATGGTCTAAGCTATTTTGCACACTTTGGCACGTTTATCCCTCAAAACCATATCTTGAATTTTATCAATCATTCCAGGGATAGTCACGTCCCGAACGATATTCATCTTTTGTGTATGTACGGCTACGCTTAAAATCATTTACCGAATAAACAGTTGCGAACACACGAGCACGTGTACCATGAAATTCATTCAACTCAGCTTTGATCTTTTTCGATGTTAATTTTTTTTAAATAAGTGTTTAATCACAGCTAAAAACTTAATTTTATTCTTTTTCCTAACCAAACACAAGTTTCTTACTTCAATCTACAATAACAATGAAATCATGAGATGAAAATAACTGATAATTACTTATGGTTTGTTACTTGTAAGCATCATGAATCTGTCTAGTGAGTCATGATGCTTTAAAGTAACACACCATTTCGAAACTACGAGCACCATCTCTTGGCAATTCTAAGGACTTATTGAACGACCCTCGTACAATACAACAATAGAAAACCGAATAGATAGCACAAAGCTTCAGCAATGTTTTTTTGTATGCGATAAAACATTCATTAGATAATACAAAATAATAAAAACATATTTTTTCCAATGTTTCTTAAATTCAACTTAAGAAAATGGATGGCAAGTTAGGATTATAATGCAGATCCTATAAGGATTTAGATCTATGCTCTATAAAGATATTATTTGCAATCACTATTGCTTCATATACTGATATATAACATGGTTATTTACCTTGGTATAAGCCGTCTTGACCAACTGAAACTTCTATTGGATCAAAATCTTTATATTCAGTCCTGTTTAGTAATTACATATATGTATCATTTTATTCTAGTTACGATATGACATTCTAGTAGGCTATATGTCTGCAACTTAATGATAACGATAAATTTGTGGAGTATTCAGGACTAATGGATTAATTATTTGGCCTTTTAGATCCCATGCATGAACTCCGCGGAACATATCATGCATCCATCAAAATATCTATTTACAATTAAGATCTTATATCTGCTTGTTGAGTGGAAAATCATACTCCGTTAATGAGCATATCCCCCAGAAATTGTCCACGACTAATAAATCTCATACCATTTCCTTTTAGTATTATTCGCAAGTATATCAAAAAAGCCTTTGTCATGATTTTATGCACAATTCTTTGATATTTATTGACTCTTGGTGCTTCAGTGTATTTTACATAGAATATAATCAAAAACAACAATATCATCTTAGAAAATTAAGGTAATTAAAATCTTAGAGCTATTATTAACTCTACTTTCTATCAAATATTTTAATTTCTTTAAAGTATGCTCTCATTAAAAAAATGTTATATATGATTTTCCGTATCAAAATACTGGAAATAAATATTAAAAATATACTGTAAAATATTTAGTATGCATCGCTGAACATGTTAAGTGGTACGTTATTCTAAGAATAAATAAAATTGATCCGTATAAGTCAGCACTCATTAGTACGAATGGTATTTATCTGTTGTGTAAGGAATAAATTATTTTAATGTTCCTTTTATAAACCTTAGTTAATTTTAATCTTCAAAATTAATCAGATGTTTATGAGAGTTTGTATAATCTGCTGTTTTCTCTTAAATAGTAAAAGTACATATTATCTTAAGAATTTGAATATTAAAATCCTATATAATATTTTAAGTAATTTTTAATTGATTAATTTCTTAAATATTTTAATAATATCACTGAAATTATACAAAACACATATTCCTAAAAACTTCAAAAGAGCCTTTTTCATTTCTGGACCTTATTATAGTATTTGAGTTAAATCGTAAAAATATGCCAGTGTCATTTGAAACGGTCCTTTAAATAAAATGAAAATTAAGGTGGTGAGAGTCCGTTAAGTTTAAAGTAAGCTTTTGAATAAAACAATATGAATAAGTGAATCAATTTCTTCAAAATAATATTTTTTTACTAAATTGAATCAAAAGTATGAGCGATACTTTTCTCTCCTAAGAAGAAAATCTGGAGTAGCGATACAATTAACAAAAATAAAAAAATTAAAATGTTTGGGAAGAAACAAATTATGCAAAATATTCCGTTTCATCTGTCTTAAAAATAATGTAATGATAAAATAAAATTATATCTGTCTTAAAAATAATGTAATTAGGAAATATATATTTTTTTCAAATGTAATGTTCCACGGGCACTTAAAGACAATTAATAAGCTATTTCGTTTGTTCATTTGGTTAAAATTCAATTCTATTTAAAATAAATCTCATTAATTTATTTTTAGTACCTTGGATTTCCTTTTACTTCACATAGTTAAACAGTTTGAACTCACATATCATGTCTGATAGTTTGAACTGAAAACTCGGCAGTTAAAATTTGATTAGTAAAATACGAAAAGTGTTAATATTCATTAACCAGCAACATTACAATTGTTTTTTTTTTTTTTTTTCTATTTTTCTCATTAAGAGGAAATTGAAAAAAAAAAAGTTGTTTGATTTTTAATAACTAAATTTTCATGAACAGCTTTACATATTTTTGAAAATATATTGTTCATCCCACTGTGTCCCCTATGATGAGAACATGGTTTTTAAATAAGTTGTCTTTTTCTTTCAAACAAGTTTCTTTTCTTTTCGTTAAGCAATGTTAATCCTCCCAGGCATAAATTCCTTAGGACATACATATATGTCGTTATGATTAATTGAAACACAGTACATGATCCTTTTAATCACTCTCATACCCACCAAAGAATTATTTTCGAACAATGAAGGAAAAAAATAATTTTAATTTTATGTTTAAAAAAAAAATGTTAGATTCTAGTTATCATTATCAACTGAAAGTTTAATGAATGAATTTATTTTTAAAAAGAAAAGTGACATTAAAAGGCTTTCCGCTTTGATTTATGATTTCTTTAGTTTTTTAAATTATTCTTTTTGACCTTATAATGTATAAAAAAATAAAGAGGAAAACAATTTCTTGGAAAGAATAACTGGGGTTTGAAAAAGTGGACTCAGAAGCATTTACAAAGGAATATGTTGAAATTTTTCAAACTAACTAAATTCGTTTTCTTTTATAGTTAGAATAAAATGGTAAGTTTTCTTTTTGAAAGGAACTTGAATAATTATGCTGAAATGACTCTTTTATTAAATATCGCTATTTTTAAATGTATTTTCTTTTCTTGTAAAAAGTTCTTTAACTTAGATGTTACATTTTTTGGAATATATATATAAGAAAGCAAGGTTTAAATTATATAAATGCGAATGCCATCCTGAAAAAAAATCTCTTAAGCAAATTTGTATGATACAAAAAACCTCTTTTAACAAATTTGTATGATACAAAAAAATCTCTTTTAACAAATTTGTATGATACAAAAAATCTCTCTTAACAAGTAATCGTGAATAGAAATCTTGAAAACTTTATTTAAAAATAAAAATATTATAATATTTCCAGTTAAAAGATGTATCAAAAAGAATTAATAATTTAAGCTTGTTTTTGACAGAATTCGATTATTATAATTTTTAAAAAGTATCTGTTTTACATCAAATTTTGCAGTTTATTTGTCACTGTGTAGTAAAAGACTGATTAAATTATTCTTTGCTTGACAGCTTGTGCAATGTTTTTTTGTTTAAGTATAAAAAGAAAAGTAAAATATTATTTCTAAAAATAAGCCTAGCAGATCTTGCTGATCAAGGTATTTTTAACAAAGTAAATAATAAAGAAGAGAAATAAGATATTTGATATTTGCTTTTTTCTGCTATAGTAAATTTAAACCCTCTTTTTTAAGGCTTCTGAAATAAGTAAATAACTATACTTGTTTTCTAGAATTTTGATTCTCCCGGAGGGGCAGTTACGCGTACAATAAAAATATCTTGTTGAAGAATTAATACTCAACGCATTGAAAATGACAAGCTTTGTATGTAATTACTTTGAGTGAAAAAAAAAGTGGGAGAACGTTTAAAATTCAATTTTATTCAAAAAAATTATAATATGCTTCACATATTTATTATTTTTAATTTTTTGTAAGAATTATTAAGTTATATATTTCGACATTTTTTGTACGTAAGGCAGTTTTTGGTATATATATTATTATAAAAAAAATTTCTTTAAAGGTTTTTAAAGATATTTAAAATAGGCACCTTTTTATTTTACGTCGCCTTAGAATATTTTTAGATGTATAGAATATTTCTAATATGTTTAGTCATGTCATTTTACATTGTTGGTACCAGGAAGGATTTCTCTCATAGTAACGATAATTAATAAGACATTTTATTCTCTGTGTACATTAAAAAAGGAGGTTCTCATTTTTTAACATTTTTTTCCTATTGATATTTCTTATTTTAATGACAATTTATCGTAAAATATGGCTTTTTTTGTTCGGTTTTATGATATATTAAATGTTTTTGCCATTGAGATTGGTTTAAGATAAGAAATTCGTTACAGCACGTTTGAAAAAATCAATTTGATTTGTAAGACCTTGGGGGGGGGGACATATTTTCCATCAACATATTATTCCACACTAACCTTTACTGCTTAAAATTTTTTATGGATTTTAGTAAGTATACTTTCTACGTCCTTATATAGGGTTGAAAGGGAAAAAAAGTGCATTATACAGTATCTATGTAGACTTCTAGTATACCTAAGATATGAATTAAAAATAACTAACTCATAAAACTCTTTACTTATTACTTCATTTTAAACATGCTTCTTAAGTTGCATCATTTAATTCTTACACAAGTGTCTAAGGTTAGAAAAGTACATAAAAAAGACGTAAAACACTAAAAGACGAGTTAAGAAAATAGAGTGCATAAGAGCCAATTGAGTGAGTTCTTAATTTTCCACTTATGCAACGATGAGGAAAGCAAAACTATTTTGAAGTCACTGAACCTATTCTTAAGCAAAAATGTAATCATTTCACTTTATACTTTCAAATAATAAGTAAAGCATGTACATCATTTATGTGAGGAAGATAAATTAGCTCTTTGGACAATAGCACTTTATTCCCTCTCCTGGTCTCTTTACTTACTTCTCTACACATGCAAATTTTTTACGTAACTAAAAAAATTAATTTTCTGAAAGAAAATAACTAGATTTTTTTGGCTTTTGTTTGGTACTAATCAGCGCACTTTACATTTTAATAAGTTAGAGATTCTTGGAATTCTGTTTCGGTTCCTGAGAACCTATTATGAAGAAAAGGATTAAATATGTAGAATTAATTAAAGTATAATTTAGGGGCTCTTTCTCCTGTTTTGCAACTATGAAGAGTTATATTTTTTTTCCAGAATTCTTGATGTATAGGATTAAGTTAGAATGACTGTCATCTTATCAATATAGTTATATATTCAGTGTTTCAATATTTCAAATTGTATAGTACATCCTGCTAAGAATAGACTTTTTATTAACTCCTACTTATAGAACATACTCCTTTTTATTATAGTATGGCTTACAAAATATAATAGTTGTAGTGGTTCTATATCTCCATTTTAAACCGAACATCTAAAAATAAGACTAGTTCTTTAAAAATAACATTTTTTATTCCCAGAAATAATAAATTTTATATATCATAGCATAATTATGTAGATGAAACCGTGATCTTTTCTCTCTATATTTTAATATTTCATACATGGCAAAGGATAAATTCTTAGCGTGTTGAGATTTCATAGCAATTGATGAAAAAATATTTATTGCCAACAAAGGCCTTTAACATATATCAAACAAAGAAAATAAAATTTATTTTTAAGCAAGTGAGTATTTTATGACTCATAAAGAGAAACTTAATTTATGAACCAAAGAAAATTTGTGAAATTCGTAACTGAAATTCATTACTCGAACTTGTCTCCTAGATTTTTTGTAGCCGTTCAACTTGTATACAGAAAACATGAACACAGAGAACTTAACACTTTTTTCCAATTGACAACCTAAAGGGTTAATGTTACTACCTTAATTATTGTTAAAAAGTTAGAGTTACTACACAACAGAAGTTGTAATTAAATGAAATTCAAACATTTTCTATAACTTACAAAAATTAAGCTTTCAACAATCCATTTGATTTAGCTAGGAACTCTTACCTTATGCTGGGATTCTTTTTCATGGCAAGACAGTTCAATAATTCTGTATTACACTACATTATAAAATTTCCATACATATCTAGTTTTCTTACAATTGGCAGTACAAGCTTACAAGATGTTTTTTAAACATTTTGCTGCTTCACACCATGAAGATGTATAGCAAATTTCATTCTTAGTCACACTGTATGACAATCCCTTAAGATTTGAATAATTTTTATTTCTCAGAAATCTGTCGACAGTTTAAAAATGGCAAAGATGAATTTACAATGAACAAATGAAAAATTTAATTTTAACCCAACTGATTGTAGATTAAGTCTTAGTAAAAACATTATTCCTTTGCTGATTTTTATAGAGGATAAATTTATAGTGAATTTTGTAGCTAGGTGTTTTATATGGCCTTTAATCTTAAAGTTGATTTTCTCATCATGTACAAAATAAGAGTTAATACATATTAATTGTCACTTGAACCTCTTAGACCTGACTTAAATTGTTGTGAGAATTTTAAGAGTTGTATATCAATTCAAATATTAATTCGGTAGTCTGAATATTACTTTAAGTTATGAAACTCATTGTCTATAACTTAGTTCTAATTACTTAGATGGAATAACACAGAAGTGGATATAGTTCTGAGACTTACAGATATTGATTGTCACAGATGAATAAAAAGTCCCGAAATATGATTATCTTAAATTTTTATACTACTTAAATCCCATGACTTTTCATGGAAATTATACAATTAGTTTAATTTTTCCCTAAAATTCCACAAGTCTAAAATGAAATTATACTAAAACGACTATATGAAGCTTTACATTTCTTGAGGTCTTCATCTAAAAAGTGTTACTCAAAAAATACTACATTTTAGCCAGATGCTTTAATTCTTTTAGCTTTTTAATGCTTACTTTTATTTGGAAATATAGTCTGAAAAATAAGGCTTTTCATACCTCTTACATTCTAAGGAAAAAAGGTAGACAGGCAAAAAATATGCTCAATTCTAATATCAAAGCTAATATCAAATAATCATTAAATATTATTCTAATATCAAAGCTAATATCAAATAATCATTAAATATTATTCTAATATCAAATCAGGCTTCCCAAGCTCCAATTACAATGTATTCATATTCTGTTATCACACTTCTTGTAATATTTTTTGTACATTAAAATTGTAAGCATTAGGAACACAAAATAATATTACAAGACATGAAGTTAAAAAATACATATAATTTAGCTAAAACACTTCGGTCAAAATGCTTTATTTAAGACATCAACCTAAATACTGGTCATTTTAGCTGGTTTAAGCAAACTTTTATAATAACGCTTTCTCGTGCATATTCTAAATAATAAGTTTGCATTGAAGGCATAAAAAGAAAATTTCAACAGGGGATTAAATTTCATTATTCACTTACAAGCAGTGGAACCAAATTGTATTACAGAATTTGCAAAGAAGAAACAAGTCGAAGAAAAATATCTTGAAGAAATATTAAACGAGCTGCCTTTATATAAATCTGCTATACAAAGTATAGTCAAGAATGGTAAAATAAGGACAAGAATGGTCAAATTATGGAGAGGAAAAGCTAATCATGAAAGTTTCTGCTCGAATATCCGAGCGGCGCCGCTATGTACCAGTCAATGCAAATTGATGAGGGTAACTGCAAACAAGTGGGAAAATGTCTGTTCTTGACAAAATCACATTAAGAGAAAGGAGTGAATCTTACAAGGATTTGGATAAGAACTATCCAACATTGGAATGATGTGGTATGTACTGATGAAAAATGATTCTATAAGGACTAACCAGGTAAATACAAGTCCTATATGAAAGAAAAGAATAAGAAGACTTCTGGTTAGAAAAAAAATGCCTAACGCATAGAGGGAGTATTCTTGTCTGGGCAGAAATGAAATATAATATTGAAAGTTATTATTATACGTGCTTACAGATTCTGTTATAATTCAGGAAAACAGGTGAGTGGCAATTTCCTGTTGTTTAAAGCCTTTCTTTGCACGAGGAATATTTCGGAGACAGGTTGGTTTGCTCTTTAATAACATAATTACTCTATACACATTGTCAATTGTATTAAAGCCATCTTAAAGAATGAGAAGGTGGTCTTTTTCCTTAGCCATCTTGCAGCTCTGACCTGAATAAGAATGAAAACTAATGGAATATAATATTATTTGTGAAAACGGATTGTTTGATAAGTATGAAAAACTGTAACAAAACTTCAATAAATTATGTCATAAATACAAGTTTATAGTTGAATAAATATTTTCTATGTTTTATCAGGTTAATAGATTCGCATTTTGTTTAATCTCATTCTCACTGAATAGTAAAAATACTACACCATTAATATATTTTTTATATGGAAATTTTAAGTGTACGAAAAAACTTTGCAAGCAGTGCAATTCCTGTTGTAAAGTCACATTTCAGCAAACACCATATCAACTTCTTAGATCAGATTCTAGCGTGAAAGCAAATTACTAACGGTAACATGGTTTATTATTTGTTGCTGCTATTGATACGATACAAGCATATATATTATGCTACTCAAATAAATGCAAATGATGTGCTTATTGCATGGCATAATAATGAAAGACTTAATGCAAAGCTTTATTTCAACCAATACCGAAAAGATAGTTTTTACAATTACTTATTTAATTCATAATTCAATAACAACATCATAATTAAAATACCATAAAATTTTGTGCTTACGGGCAGCATTTCCGGTCCTTCATTATTGCCTATACTCCTCATTATTAAGCAAAACATATATTTTCCTGTATGGATCATTAAATGTCGAACTAATATTAAAGTGATGAGTTTTATTATTTAAAATATTACTGAAATGCAATTCATCAATTGATGAATGAGAAAAAAAAGTACTGGAAGACCATTAAATTTGTCTGAATACTTTATAGCACATATCAGTTCGAAAAATGAAGAATTTTTATCTTTATAATTTTGACATCATAAATTGCTGTTATTCCCTTTTTTTCCCACTATATTTTAAGAAATATACCTCATGTTTCATTCACGATGTTTCATACATCTTGTACATCTACATAGTTATTCAATATATTTCAAAAACATTAATATTACAATTTTCAAGCTAATTAATATATAAATAGGTCCTACAAAATAGAAGGTTGAAGACGTCATTTTGTAACATAATGCAAATTTAATAATTTTGGACAAAACGATTAATGATAGATGCTTTATAATAATTCCATTGTGGTAATTTTTATAATTACCTGAAGATCCCTTTTCTAAGCTTTTAAGGCCCATATAAAATTATTAATTAATAATTAAGGCATCTTTTATTTGTATGATTACTTAATTTTCATGTTTTCTTATCAAAACAGATGGTACATTCCATGTTACCAAAAGTTACTCATTTATCAGGGATGGTAGACTATTTTACAATTCACCGCAAAAAAGTGTAAGCAAATAAGCATAGCAATTGGTTACAGAAACATAACACTAATAATTTAGATATGAATTATTTCAAATATTTTAATTGCTTGAATCACAGGAATTTTAAGAAATTCTAGGTATGAAAAAATTAAACATTTGATGAGGTCCAGGGACAGAGAAACTTTTTTCAAGAGTTTTGTAGCTTTTACTCTTAATTAATATTAGATCATTAATATATCATCAAATTAAAATTATTTATTCAGTTGCAAAACATGCTTTTTTGATTTTCTTGATTTTTCAGCAATTCCTTTGATCATTTTTTGGGGAAAAAGTAAAAATTATACCTGTAAAAAACAATAAGTAGGGGTGAATAATATAGTCATAAAATAGAATACTGATAATATCAATGAGTTTTTTCAATAAAATAAGCTAATTTTAATCCTTCCAATATCTAAAATATCCTCATATATCTTTTACGTTGTTCATGTAAAACTAGGTAAACTCCAGTTTTCAATAATAAAATAAAAATAATACATTTCAATAAAATTTTTAATAATTAATTAAAATAGGCTATCCAGAAAAGAAAGTTGTGTTTCACATAAAATGACTAGAGGTATTAAGAATCAATGGGTATTTATAGGAAACCAAATTCTTAAGTAATTAAAGAAAAAAGTACATTTGAATACAATTGTCAATAATCTATCGTGAATGGCTCCCCAAGAAAGAAATTGGTGTTTGAAATATATATGACTATAGACATTGGGAACCGACTGTGAATTAATGTCTTAGATAATTAAAAAAATATATACATTTCGATACAATTGATCAATATATTATGTTCTCATTCATCTAAAACATTGGTTCCAATTTTACTTTACACCGAAAAACATTTTTAAAATTGTTTCATATTTTTAAATCCTTATTCATACATGTTAAATATTAAATGTAATGTATTTTACGAGGCATGTTTTTTAAGTAAGTACCGTTTTGCGATTCCGCCGCCGCAGCGCTCCGGTCGGCGTTCCGCGCATGCTCGCTGGTTACCTACATCTCTTGTCTACGCACTGACGCCATTACAGTCTGATTCTTCATTGTATACGTTGTTTACTGAGTGTTTAAGATGCCTCCGACAATCGTGAGTCCCGCTGATTGTGAAGTACGGGCTGTTATACGATTTCTTAGTGCTAAAGGCGTAAAACCAATCGATATTCATCGTGAGATCTGTGAAGTTTACTGACAAAACATTATGAGTGATGGAATGGTAAGGAAATGGGTGAGAGCATTTAAAGATGGCCGCACAAATGTGCATGATGAAGAACGGAGTGGGCGTCCTTCGGTCGTTAATGAAGATTTGGTGCAGAAAGTGGACGAAAAGGTGAGAGAAAACAGACGCTTTACAATTTCATCATTGTCCGACTGCTTTCCTCAATGTTCTCGTAGTGTTTTGTATCGCATTGTGACCGAGAACTTGAATTACCGGAAATTGTGTTTACGTTGGGTTCCAAAAATATTGACGGATTTGCACAAAACCCAACGTTTAGGCAGTGCATTGACTTTCCTTGAGCGGTACTGCAATGAAGGTGAAGATTTTTTAGACCAAATTGTTACTGGTGACGAAATATGGGTGGCCTACGTCACACCAGAATCGAAACAACAATCCATGGAATGGCGACATTCATCATCACCCAAAAGAGTGAAGTTTAAGCAAACAATTTCTGCCCGGAAAATCATGTGCACAGTTTTTTGGGACAGAAAAGGAGTATTGCTAGTGGAGTTTCTGCCTCGTAATGAGACAATCAATGCAGCGTCTTATTGTGAGACATTGAACAATCTGCATCGTTCAATCCAGAACAAAAGACGTGGCAAGTTGAGTAAGGATATCGTTATGCTGCATGACAATGCCCGTCCACATGTGGCTAATCGGACCAAAGATCTCATCAAATCTTTTAAATGGGAAACTCTAGATCATCCTCCATACAGCCCTGATCTGGCGCCCAGCGACTACCATTTGTTCCTGCACTTGAAGAAACACCTGGGCGGTCAGCGTCTTCAAGACGATAACGAAGTCAAAACATTTGTGATACAGTGGTTAACAAGTCAGGCGGCAGAATTTTATGAGGAGGGTATTCAAAAACTGGGGCCACGTTATGACAAGTGCCTCAATATTCACGGAAATTATGTAGAAAAATAGATTAAGGTACAGGCTTTCATGTAAAAATAAAATTATTGAGATATCTTTGCACGTCTTTTTTTAATTTCAAAACGGTACTTACTTAAAAAACATGCCTCGTATATATAGCAAAAATCAGTATCTACAAACAATACACAAATTGTAAGGAAAATACATCAATACAGTAAAATACAATTATATGGAAAAATTTTGAAATTATTTTTTTAATGCTAAATTATTAAGTTTTCTTTTTCATCTTTCTCAAAATTTGGCCTATCCAACGATAATTTAATTCCCATGTCAGTATTTGATTCTAATTTTTATTTAGTTTTGATTGTTATGCAAGAGAAAATCCTTTTTAACACAAATATGTGCTACAAAACTGTAATAAACTGATAAAATCAAATATTTTATTTGTGTGTCATGGTCGCTCCCAAAGTTAATTAGAGAAACTTTCTCAAATTTATCTTATAGTATGAGTCCAGAGTTAAATCTATAAAATTTCCATACACAGCTTGTGTAAGTTCCCTTCACTTTGTGATAGCATAATAAGGATTACAAATATAATTGTAATTGTCATTCTACATTTCTGGTAAATATTAATTGAATGCCTCAATACGATGGATCAAATTACAAATAGTATACATTTTCATATCTTCTTCAAATTGACAATTCAATTAATGTAAAATATCACTTACGGTAGGAAACAGATTTGGGTCATTTTATGCATCCGAAGCATAGTATTGGAATTTATTATTAACAATCGTAGTTTATATCCTTTGCGCTGAAAATATTAGTAGTTTTCCCTGAGAGGTAAGAGTATATCAATAATTTTATAAATATATTATGCAGATTTGTAATTTATCTCACCCATTTTTATATTTTAGAAATTATATGCAAAATAGTACTTCTCATCATGCAGAAGTAGAGAAATTGCTTCTTGAAATTCAAATAACCTGACGCGATTCACTCTTGGATAACTTAATGAAAACTTTTTTCAAAAAACATATATTATTTTTTTCAACGCTTTTACCAGTGTTGATGACGTCAATGTTCAAATCTGTAACATTATACTGTCACGCATAAAATTAAAAACCCCAGACAGTACCTCTCTGACTCATACGAAACTCCTTAGTTTCCGAATTGTTCATTTACTTTAATACCTAAAATTTTCTTTTTTCTAATCACATTTATCTCTTAAATTCTAAATGCTATACACAACTGTTTTTCCCGTGACGAACATGCCCCTCCTACCTTACAACACCCATAACGGTTGTAACATATTCAATTTTTAAAAACAAACGATTGTGATACTTTTTTATGATATTATGCTTCCAACTTATAAAGGCAGACGATTTAATTTAATGTGTTACTTTTTTTAAGATTTATGTGTTCGACTTTTAAGGGCAGACGATTTAATCTAATGTGGTATTTTATGTAAGACATTACATATTCTACTTTTTATTAAAAGCAGACGATTTAAACTTAAAGTAATACCTTTTTCAATATTCTTTATTTAAGATATTTTTTTTTGGCAACACCAGATCATAGTTTAGATTTTAGATAATTTACTGGCAACGGATATGAAGTTTAGTATTGAGTATGGTTCCAAGAGGTAAAGACGAACGTTGATAAGTGGTGCTTGTGTAAAATTGTGTCTTGAATTTATGCTTGAAAAGATGTGTGCAAATAAATGTGATGTCCTGAAAACAAGTCCTATTTATTAATAGTCTTCAATACAGTACACTACTCACAAATAGCACCCAATATCAGTACGAGGAACCATCCCTCAACATTCAATGATAATTCATCATCTCAGCTCTATATTTTGATTTCAAAACCTTCTTGCAAAGCAACGCATCCACCTCTTCTCATCCGTTCTCAACAGCCAATGAGAATTCGCCATTCCATCAGTACCACCAATCGTAATTCTTCTTCTAAGAACTCACTCTATCGTAAGAAGTAAAAGTCCATTCCTATTTAAAGTTTCATTGCAGTTGCACTAAATTCGAGCTAAAGGCAGTTCCGTGCTCCAGACGCCCAAAGATTTCAACATCAAAGTCAAGGGCTCATTCTATGATAACGGATTTACTTTCATTAACCATATCACCACGTATCATGTTTAGAAATTAATCTTTAAGCAATACGAGCAGAAATTTTCTTTACATAAAATTAGTTCCTTTCACACAGAGGCCTAAGTTTATTGATGAAAACTTAACTCTTTGGAATACCAGTTAGGAACAACTGTTATGTAAGATTATATCTGAATTTTTCTAGATCAAAATATAACATTTAAACTTTTTATAAATTCTAATAAATATTGAAAAATATTTTAAATATGTAATCTATAAAATAGTAATTTAAATATTTTTACCAGTAATAATCTTTGTAATATGTAATACGCATTTGTATTATTAATTAGTATCACGAGTATGCTCGCAACATTAGTGAACTAAGCATACTGCAAATAAAATTATAAAAAAATTATTATGAAAGCATTAGGTATATGCTATTTATTCATCCCTATCATGAAAAGCAACAATCCGATTCTCCCTTCAAGAATTATATAATATTTTCAACCAGGTATCATTATGATGTAATTTATGCGAAGGGTAAAAATGTCAAAGTAACAAGAAAAAGTTGCATAATTATATTGAAAATATAAAAATTAGTAATTTTATGACATTAGGTCGTTCTTAATTTTGTCTTCACTAACCTCGTGAACAATTTGAAGATTTTTTAATTGCAAAAAACAACAATTTCTTCCGATTCAAAATCATTAGGTAAATTCGATGAAGATAAAAAGTGTAACAATTTTAATTAGAGATAATGATATGTAAAATAAATAGAATTGAAAGGAAAGAGAAAGGAGATAAATAATAATGAAAGGCTGATTGATATAATTGTACATTGGCCTTAGTCATTATAATTAATCGTTTGGACTGAAGTGTCTCTTAATTAGGGTACTGAAATTAGAATCTGCTATAATTTAGAAGTACCTGAATAGGGACGAATGATTTGGTAAGCTAAGACTTTACTATTAGAGTATAAAATAAGGTTGAATGAGTTATTAGGGGTACGAGAGAGAGGGAGAACTTATCCATTTTTGGAAGTTAGTAGTTTTATCTTGTTCTAACGTATCTTCAACTGAAGATTTGAACTTATAGAATACTTAATCATACTTTAAGATGGTTGCAAAGTTATATAAGGAAGGAAATATGGAAGGAACAATGTAACTAAGCCAAATTGTATTTATTTATTTATTTGATAATGAACATTTAAGTGAATTCCTTTTTAACAGCATGCTTCTTATTTCAAACTATCATAAGTAAATACTATTGTTATTTCTGCCATGCAGTACGGAGAACTGAAATTTTTATTTTTTATGCGAAAGAAACCTTTAAGAATATACTCAAACTGCCTCTAACTTTATTGTTAACTTAACTTAAATTTCAAAATGCCTTTGCCTCTTATAATATTATAATTCTTACCATTCTAGGTTATCAATAAAGAAAAAATCATTATCTGACTTATTTCCCTTTGCTAAAATTATCAGTTTATTCATCCTAATCACCAAAAACGTTTTATTTTTTCTTCAAATATTAAAAATTAAATACTCTTTTTAATATTTTATTGAATCTTTAATACATAATTCTCAAGGATGATTAAGTACTATCTTCAGTAGGAAGTATATGTATGAGAACTGCAGAACAAAATGTTGTGATAATAATCCTCTATTACCCTATTTAAAAAATGTTAAACAAATATGAACTGCTGTAAATCGAAAGTTACGTTATGAAACAAGCTATATGGGAAATCTAATAATTTTTACCACAAAATTACAACATTTTTTTCTGTTATATTCAATACAAATGCGTCACTCCTTTCAAATTTCTTTGACTTTCACTTCTAGACTGCATCGATTAGTAAATTTAAAGCAAAAAAATCTTAAAAGGAACGAAAAATTTAACTTTCCTCTATCCATAGTTTATCATAATAGAAATCAGTGATAAAATTCAACACTTAAAAAATATGATTCTTTCTCTTGTCTTTATTCTTAGTGAAATAGAATAACGAACTATTCCGTGCTTAATTTATTAAACACGATAAATGAAAAGCATGACGTTTTAAAGTAATACCTCTTAAATAAAGAAAACGAAGTGATAAGCCTAAATGTAACTTACTTTTTGAAATAATTTAATTTTTTTCTTTTGCCGTGCGCGTACAAAAACCAATTTTTGCAGCTTGAAATGTCACACAGTCATAGAACTGAAATTTAATGCATAATAAATAAAACTGCTGAGAAGATTAAGATAATTAAATTAGTGCATACTAAATTACTAAAGCTGCATGTTCTTAATTAGTTTACTCCAAAAACACTTCGAAAAAGTGTAACGACATTTTCTTTCGACATGTACAACAAAGCTGAGGGTGCCTATCTTATTCCTATTAGTCTGGAATAAACTGCTTTTTTGCTTTTGTTCTTAACTTGATAGGATTAGCTTCACGACGCTTTCTTTTGCCTTCAATTTTTATCTCTTGCTTTCAGCAAATTCCTTCGCAAACCTAAATGAAAGGAGCTTCGTAATATATTAAGGATAATGAAAAGCTTGGGACAAAGGTTGAAGCCAAACTCGAAACAAACAGCGATAGCCTAGGCACTTAAAAAGCAATTTCTTTCAGGGCCTTACAAATCTCTTAAGAATTTGTCTTTTACTTTGTTTATTTAAGCATCTCTCACATTACATAACAGAAAATTGAGAGTCTTATCATCGATGCATCGGAAGACGAACATTTTCTATTTTAGCTCTTTTTAAATACTGCTAATCTCAAGTGAATTAATTTATCATATTTTCTTCAAATGTTATATATTTTTATCAGCAAACAAAATATATGATGTCATGAAAATATTATTTAATCCTTAATAATGCATTATCATGGACCTGAAGGAAATCCTAAAATACCCTCATTTAAAACATTCCTATAACAAATACATTCATTTGGGCTAGATAATATTGAATTATAACAATAAAATTACTTACATATCTTAAGTGCAACGGATTTTGGATTATCTGACTTTCAAAAGATTATTACATGTCTTATAATCTAAGATAATGAGATGGGGTATAAAAAAAATTTCAATTTTTACTCATATATTTTCTGTTCAAACAGCTTTAATTGCATAAACTGTCAAGTTCCTTCTACTAAATTCAATTGCTTTTCAAGATGTTTTAAAATATTAAGATTGTATTCATTTGGGGGGGGGGGGTAATGGTAACTGAATGAATCAAATTGCTGCTATAATTATACTATGTGACCTTCATCATTTTCGCTCTAAATTTTGCTAATAATTTTATGTTTATAGGGCTATTCTTTCTAGCATCTGTATATTAAGATATGTTTGGGATTAAGATGGGTTAAAAAAAAGAAATTCGTTAAGTATATTAGATAAAATAAATTTTGGTTTTTAAGACTATTCTCTTAGGTCAGAAGTAAGTTTACCATTGAAGTACTATACCAATCTTACCTCTATTGTTTTAAAACTGTTGGTTTGTAACTATCGTTAGTGATGAAGTAATCTGCTGTGTAATTAACTCTAGCTATTTTTCAGCATTGCAGCTTCGTGCACAATTAAGTAATAGAACTTTTCCAAATTTTATTTTTTATTCTTATTAAACTGAAAGGGTTTTTTTTTAGCTATTTCTGTAAATTATTTTATGAAAACTTCCATGTTTTTTTTTAAATATGACTCATTGCTTTTAAGTATTCTAGAAATAGATATTTTTGTTCAATGTATAAGCTTTTCAGACTTGTAACAAAAATTATCTTAACAAAAAATAAAATGACATGTCATCTGAATTACTGACTGTGTAGATTGCTCCATATCACTAAAATGCACATATTTTTTTTTATTCTTGAATAATGCCCTTTAGACAGCACAATGATACTAAAATACTTATATAACATTTTACTTCTATTATCTTAATTTTGGTGCTTTATGGATCCTGGTAAACATTATCTGCATCAACAGAAATTAAAAAGCCTTCTTTATGGTCGAAGAAATAAATATAATAAAAAAGATTATGATGATTAGTATGAAACCGATGAGTACCATTTATAAACAGAGAGGATAATGAAAAGACATATATTACCGATGCAGAAAATAAACTGTGCAATCATTATCTTCCTTTATGAATCAAAACAAAACTAAATGGTATAGATTACCTCCGTCCACATTAAAATATGAGTATGTATAAGTACTTAATTCCAGTTTATCATTATTCTACATTTATTTTAATTTAAAATTTCTCATATCATTTCTTATTTTCGATAGGATGTTTTTTAGTTAGGATAGGAAGTTTTAGGATGAGAAAAAGATATCTCAGTAATAATGTAAAAAAAATTAGAAATTGCAGTAGATGAAAAAACAGAATACATCAGAGCATATAGGAGAAAATGATACAAAGAGATCGGTTCTAAGTAAAATTTAAAATTTCCAATGAGAAATTCCAAAAATTACAAATTCAACATTTATTTACTATGAGCATTAAAATATGTACTGTAAATATTGTTCTACAGAAAAGAAATGTATCCAGAATATAAAAAAGCAGAGTATAATAAATTTGTAACAAAAAAAATTATGTTAGAACCCATGTTTTTAAGTAATAAACATCACTTATGCAAACAAGAGATTGGACAAGGATAGGAGAAGGGAAGAAGTTAAAAAAAGTGGACCTTTTTAAAATACATAAAATGTGTTGTTTCTATTAATAAAGACAATTATAAAAGAAATGAAGCTATATAAATTCATCTCATTACCTTTAAAAAAGTATCACTCAAACTGGGTCAAAAAGACCTAAGCAGGCAAAACTTAACTTTTTTCAACGGAGTATAATGGTTAAGTATTTATCACTAAGCCTTACCTCCAACATTTATAATCTTATTCTGATTTCTGATACAAATACTACAGAAAAATTATAGATACTTAAAATTTATTTCTCATTAAATTTCTTTTGATTAAATTAAACACAATTATTTTTATTAAATATTTGTGTTTAATTTAATAATTAAACATAAATAAATCTACTCTATTTACTTAAATAAAATTAAAGCATCTAGCGAATTCAAATTATTTGCATTTCTGAAAATACATTTTTTTATAAAGTGATACAAATTATTTAATTTTATACATCATTTTATAAAAATATACAAATTAAATTGAGACTATATATGTTTTGTACACTCTAATACTGTAGCAAATAAAGCTAAACAAAGATATTCAGTGTTTAAAATGTTAAAAGTTTCAAAATGTATATTATTTTCTCAATTTCATGTCTTTCAAGAACAAACATATTCCTTAGAAATAAAAATAAATTAATATAATTCACAGATTATTAATTTAATTTCTTCAATTTCAAATTATGCAGTTTTTTTAGTTAGAATTTCACCCAATTTAATATTATGCAGATTTTTTTATTTTCATTAAATAGTAGCTTGCATATATTTCCCAAAATGGAGTCACTGAAAAATTAGTTGTAGCCGTAATAATACAAACATCCCTGCTTCTCTGTTTTAGTATAATAAACGAAGTCTTTTGCAATTATATTCACTAACTGAAAGGTGCTTATTAAATAATTTCTGCAAGAATATTTTCTTTCTTTTTTTCAAAATTAGACTTAATGACAAATTTATCAATAACAATTTTTTCTCAGAATGCTTGAAAATTTATGAGTGCAGTTCAGTTCTCAATAAATACACGAACATTCTATAAATTGATATAAAAAAGTCATAATAATGCATTTACACATGCTCAAGTTTATACGATATAGGTAAGATTTATTTCGTATTTTAAAATTTAATTTTAATATTTTCTCTCAAAATATCTAAGCAAATTTTATTATTGGATATAACTATAAATAAACAAACTTTCATAATATTTTAATAGTTTAATTAGTGTATTAAGAAAAAAAAAAGAATATTGATTGAAATGTAAATAGATAAAAAAAAAAGTAAAATCCTCATCTGTGATAAAATTTTGTTTTATAGAAAGAGACGTATGATTTTAAACAACTTAGGAGTAAAAAAGAATATTAAATTTCTTGCTTTTTTGTATTCATGGTTAAATACATTTTCAGAGAAAGCTCTCTTTTTCCCGAAATTCCTATAAATAGCATTTATTTTGCAGCATATTTCAATAGTTTTTATTTTCCTTTAGTTCTTCGAAAATTATTTAACAACGTTCTTCAACAAATGTTAGTTTTAAAAATAGAAAAATTCTATTTCTGTTTTGTGAATTTTCTATACTAATTGTATTAAAAAAAAATTTAGGTATATTTCATTGTCAAAAGGTAATTTTTTCTATTCAATTGTTTAAAGTACTTAATAAAATATAAAATATTACATTTTTCACTTTACATTAAATATTATTTTTATGGGATACATAAGAAGTTCGTTTCTATATGCTTCATATCAGAAATAAAAAAAAATCAAAGTTTTGGCAATTTTCGCTAAATATAATTATACTTTACGTTTCAATAGAAATAAGAAAATCAGAAATATATTTTGTCGTACATTATGCTATCAATTTTTAAAATATTTTCTAAAATTATTACTGAATACATGTATAATATAATTTTCGTAATGCAATTTATATTTCTAAAGTTAATTAAAATTAACTATTTATAGTTTTATAATTAAATAATAAAGAAATTTAATGAACCAGAAAACAAAATAATTAGAGATTTCAAAATCTTGAAGTTCCCTAAATATTTTGATACTGTCTAAGCAACTATGAAGTTTTCTAATTATTTTTGGACTTATATATATTAAAAGCAAATTACGAGGGAAAAAATCACAAGCTCTTTTCTGGTAAAAATTATTAATATATTTATCTATATCTATATATATACACACACACGTATATATACACACACACACACAGCATATATATACTTATGTATATATATATATATATATATATATATATATATATATATGTATATATATATATATATATATATATATATGCTCTATATATATATATATATATAGTAACAAAAACTTTTTCTAAATGTTATTTCTCCTTTTTTGTTAAAATAACAAGTTTCATAAAATTAGAATAATTTATTAATTATTTAAGCAAGTTTTGTTATTTTTCACGGAATAATTATATTAATATTTTAGTTCTATTTTCAGATAATTTTTGATTATTTTTTTGCGAGATACAATAGTATCTTTTCAAATTCAACAGAATTTCTGCAGATTAATATACTGCAGTTTCCAAATTACAGGTTTAACATACTTAGAGCACTCTTTTATGATATTTTTAAAAGTATTATTTAGACTTCAAACATTTCTTTTTCAATTTATATTGTATTTTTATGACAATCTCTACCATAAGTTGATGAAATATGGATCTGTATTCTTATTTTTTAAAAACTTAATTTGACAACACATATATTTATGTTTACTTTCTTTCTTTTAAATTAATTAGTTAGTAAATTTAGTTATTTATAGATTAGTATAATTTATTATTAACTATTTTTTTATAATTTAACATTCAATTAATTTTAAAATATAATATATGAGAGAGCTTCGCAAGAATTATGGGATATAATAACTTCCTTTTCTAATAATTTTTAATAGACATTTATCCACAATTTATTCAAAACACACTTTTATACAAATTTGTATAGAAAATATCTCGCTCTTTCATATTTTCAGTGTATAGTTCAGTTGTTTTATTAACATTGAACTTGAAGCAACGCGAGAGGCATATTGGCGACGGACCTCTTAATTTTTAACCTCGGTCGAGTGACGAGGATGACACCTGAGCTGGCACCCTCTTCAATGGGAGGACTTTGGGAACCGACACATTTAACGTGCATCAGCCTCGGCTACATGGCAGGTCTTCAGCGGTCAAGGATCGATCCTAAGACTGAACGAAAACCGCCGGCTACAAATCCGATGACATTTTTTTTATTGAATTTCTGATTATGTTTATTCAACCCAAGCTTTCTGAATTATTTTTAATACCCTGGAGCTTACCAATAGAAAATTTTCTGTTTGCCATTTTATTATAATAGTTTTTGGAGAATATTTTTCCTGTATTGTAAACGATTTTATACGTAAGTTTTTTTTTTTTAATTATTTTCATTATTTCGATAAAATTCCATTATTTTATTTTATAACATACTATACTAATCTCCGTTTAAGATATAAATATGATAAATTTTAACAATTTTGTATACATTAAATAACATTATTAAAAAAAATTACAAAAAGTGAGAGGATAGTAAAATTCCTAATGTTTTATTCGCTTTTGTTAACATCATTGATAAACTAAAACAAATTAGGTGTAATTTTTATTTCCAGATACATAAAATAACTATCATTAATTTTAAGACAAATTTGCGTGTGAAGAAAAAGAAAAATTTTCTATATCGTTTAAACATATAGTAGTTACAATATGAATCAAAAATCTTTATAAAAGGATATACATATATAAACTGCTGTTTGTAGAAAATGCAACACCATGAAGGAATCATCAGAATCAAATGAAATTCGCAGCAAATGTCAATTATAGGATATTATGCAAATTAATAAAGTTTCAGAGCCATCGCGCGTGCGCGGCGCGCGCAGGCCCTCTGAATTGATGCTGAAAGCGTATAAATAAAGTGCTGTAGCGGGACGTTGAAAAAAGTCTATGATTATTTGTTAGTGGCAAACGTTTAGTGAGACCTGAGTATGCCTCCACGACGGAAGAATAAGAAATTCAAGCAACTTACGGAGTTTGAACGAGGGAGGATAATCGGCCTTCGAGAAGGAGGATTTTCCTATCGCGCAATAGCAGCTCGTATGCAGCGGAACAGTTCCACAGTGATGCGAGTTTGGAAGCAGTGGACCGACGAGCACCGAACAACTCGAAAAACAGGCACTGGACGACAGAAGGTGACGTCAGAGCGCGATGATCGACACCTGCTCCGCATGGCGGTGAATGATCGCACAGCTTCCTCCAGGCAGCTGGCAGCACGTTGGTCTACTGCTACAGGTGTACAATTGTCGGCTTCGTCAATTCGTCGTCGTCTGCTGCGCCGTGGATTGCGTGCAAGGGTGCCTTTATACAGGATTCCCCTCACGGCGAATCATCGACGGCTGCGTCGGCAGTGGGCTCTTGAGCACAGAGACAGGCGAGCTGATTGGCACCAAGTTGTCTTTTCAGATGAATCACGCTTCAATTTGTGGACCCATGATGGCCGTGTTCGTGTTAGACGTTATGCCGGTCAACGCTGCCTTCCTGAGTGTATTATTGAACGACATAGTGGTCGAACACCCGGAGTTATGGTCTGGGGTGCGATTTCGTATCATGGACGATCCAATTTGATACGAATTGAGGGTAATCTCAATAGCAACAGGTACGTCCGTGAAGTGCTACAGCCCGAAGTCGTTCCTTTCCTTCAAGGCATCCCTGGAGCTATCTTTCAGCAGGATAATGCACGCCCACATGTTGCGCGGACTGTTCGAGACTTCTGTTCAGCACAACGCATGCAACTTCTTCCTTGGCCTGCTTATTCACCGGATATGTCGCCTATTGAGCACGTGTGGGATATGGTTGGTCGGCGTCTCGCTCGTGATCCGCGTCCTGCAGTTTCCAAAGACGAACTTTGGTTGCGCATACAAGCGATATGGAATTCTCTTCCTCAAGCAGATATTCAACATCTGTTTGACTCCATGCCACGTCGTATAGCAGCACTTATTGCAGCGCATGGTGGCTGCACCAAATACTGATTTCGGACGCTTAATTTGTTTCTTTTGTTTTGAAAATTTCATCATTTATTTGTATCAGTACAAGTCGTTTCTGCATTAAATTTCATTTGATTCTGATGATTCTTTCATGGTGTTGCATTTTCTACAAACAGCAGTATA
>BMAW01002506.1:0-32739 GCA_019974015.1 Nephila pilipes | reverse complement strand
TAAAATATTGAAACAATGCTGATAAATCGGTTATTAATGGAAGCCACAACCTTGAAATCATCATGCGCTTAAAAGAAGTAAAGTTCATCGTGAAGTGGAACATTTTAGAAAAATAATGTCCATCGAGAATAAGACTTCTTTTAACCACCACGTATTTTAACGAACAGTAGTAACGGCAAATTCGATAACTTCAAAAGTGTAAAAGGAAAAGTGTACATCAATTGAAAGAAATTTATATCCTTTACTTTACGCCCATTTTGGTTCATTCCTTTCCACCCGGTCCGCCCATGGCTTGGTTTTATTAACGTTGCACTGGAAGCAACACGAGGACCATTGGCGATGAATCTCGACATTTTGAAAGTCGGTCAAGTGACGAGGACGACAACTGAGCTGGAACCCCTCTTTCCTAACTGCAACACCTCACCAAAGGGAAAACTTTTGACATCTACAGATTAAACAGGCATCGTCTCCAGCTGCACGCAGGCCTCTACAGACATCAAGGCTCGAACCTGCGACTCGACGAAAACCGCCGGCCTTGAGTCCGCGACCGTGACCACTCAGCAACTGCTACCAAGAGTGCTCATAGCATTAAAAAAACAATATATTAGATTCTGCTTTATTCAACACACAAATGTACACTTGTGCGTTCCACCCAGCACAAGTGTAACATATGAAGGAATTCCCCCCCCTCCCAAATCTTCAAATGCTTTTTTAGCTGTCTAATACCACCTCTTTGATTCAGCCGCTCTATCAGGGTATTAAACGGGCATTTAAAATGTACTACATAATGCAAACGATTAAATATATTTTAGACTTAGTGTAAGAAAGAAATTAGACTACTGTGGAAGCATGGAGAAAGCTTACGAATATGGATTGCATTGCACATGCTTCTTTTGCCATCAAACATTTGAGCCAATCGACCTTAAATGTTTGTTGGATATATATTTTGCCAGCATACGTCAATAGTTTAAATTACGTAGTACAAAAAACAGCTGTGTGTTCTGAAATTATAACTCATCAAATGCAATTGGTGGTGAAGGTTTTAACAGCATGCAAATGGCTGACATCCAAGAATTGATGCTAGAAAGCCCTTTGGATGAGGACGATTTGATCGAATTTACGACAGTTTATGTTAATACGACTTCTTACAGGATGAAGCTTTTCATCCTGCAAGCAACTGCAGCGTTTGTATTAAGGATCCGGAAATTCGTGCTTACTGAAATTTCATTAAAAGTTTGTGAAGCTCTATAAACGCATGTGTTAGAATTAATTTGATTCGAAGCTTGAGGGTTTCATTTGGCGAAAAATGTATAAAACCAGCAGTCCCCATGAGCTTTTTAACATCTTCATGGGCTCTGTAATGAAAGTTTACACACTTATTAAAGAAATCTGTTAAAAAGTTAAGTGCATTTTTGTAGAATTGTTCTTTTATAGCATAGTTATTCATTTATATAAATTATTTATAAGTTAGAATTAGAGTAATTGATATTAAAATATAACCCCTTGTCTAATAATTCTCTATCAACACAACTAATTATTTAAATATACCTGGAAAGCTGCACCTTCGGTCATTCTCTTAATTTTAACAACCTATTATAGTTGTTTTTTTCTTTTACGGTCCACCGTAAGTGTTTAATTTATTATCTTATAATATTACTATAATAACAACATTTGTAAAAAATATAGTGGTGATATGCAAAATTTTTCTGGATATAAGGGGAGGGGGGTTCAGTTAGATAAGTTTATAAATAAGTCCATCGTGCCAGAGGCGATCAAACGCTTTTTCGATGTCGAGGAATACTCCTCCAGAGCATTGTTTAGAGTTAAGTGATGGTATTAACCACGCCCATAAGTTGCTGGACAGTGCTGTGATGGGATCTAAAACCAAATTGGGATTCGGGTAGAATATTGTTTCAAGTGCGACTAAAATAATTCTTTCAAAAAGTTCTGAAATAGAATTTAAAAGACTAATAGGGCGATAATTTGAGGACAGAAAGGGGGTTGACCTGGTTTGCGGAAAGGAATAATTATTGCATGTTTCCAATTCTTAGGGAAATAGGATAGTCGAAGGCATGTGTTGAAAATTTTAGTGAAATGAGTAACGGCTTTTAAAGGACGATATTTGAAGGCAACGTTGAGAAGGCATCGACATCTGGGCTTTTCTTTTGTTTAATTTTTTGATTATGGCACAGACTTCTGTTGGAGATGTGAGAGTCGGGTTGGCGTTTATACTGGAGTAAGAATTTAGATAGTTATAAATAAAATCGGTACTTGTCTATTAAAGCGGTGCCCGCCAAATTAAGAATACGCTAATGTCGCCAAGATAGTTAAAAGCGCCAAGTAAGCGGAGCGCGAAATTGAAATGTAGGAAAACAAATAGCACACCAATAAATAATATAAAACTTTTTTAATTTATATTTTTATTTAATAATCTTTCATATGTTTAGCATGACTCACACACGCTGGAGCTTCCTTACGGAGAGGACGCTCGCTACTTGGCTCTCGTTTTTTGCGCTCCTAAGAGCACCATCTCTCTACCGTTAACTATTTATAGTATCGGAAATAGTTCTTTACCATTTCAAAGGAAAAAACTTAGGTTTTTTCAAAAAAAAAAAAAAACTTTTGAATGTTAAAAAAAATAACCTTTTTTCGGCCCGGAAGGGGTCCGGAAAGACTTTATATCGATCTCCCGGATGAATGACTGTTCTCCAATCACCATGTCAACGCTGATCACTCTACCTGAGGAGGTAAGTGCAAGCCTGGGCTCATTATGCTTACTCAGTGCTTCTGCTTGCAATAATCTGGTCTCGCTCCTAAAGCCTGACCAATATGACATGCTTTCTGCTGCTATTGCTGAAATACTTAATAACCCTTGTTCAGAGGATATCCCCCTTATACAACACAAAAATCTCCTAAACCTCGAGCATACTGTTTATCGCGCGAACCTCAAAATTAAATACGACGAAGCAATTGAAACGATAGCCAAACTATCTTTCGAAAACGAAAAAATTCAGTCTCTTAAAAAAACCTTAACCGAAGATATTGATTCACTTAGAGAATAAATCCGAAAGGAAATAATTGACACAATGAATAATCCCCCCAGTGATGATGGATTCGTGTCGGTCAATCGTCGTAAAAAAATCAAATCTAAAGATGCCTCTCAACACTATACATTCAAAAACACCCCTCAATCTAACACCTCTCCCCCCTCCCACCACCCCATTAAATAATAAATTCAAAAACCTCGAAACAGAGGAAACTATGGAAACATCTGAAATACAACCCACTACATCAAACAAAGTCCTTCCAATCATCTTAACGAAAGTAAAAAACCCCAATGAGGTAATAAAAACAATTAACTCCCTCACCACCGAAAAAACAGTTGGTAAAATTAATGGAACCAACTTAAAACTTTTCCCCACCACTATAGGCTCACACAGAAACATCCAACGCCATATCGCAAATAATAACTTAGAATCCCACACTTATGAACTGCCAGGACAAAAACTGGCTAAATTCGTGATTCGAGGTCTCCCAGTTGACACAGAACCCAAAACAATTATTAATGAATCAAACAGCTATGGATGGCAAGTTGAAACCTGCCATATCATGAAATCCCGGAAAACAAACGAAACAATGCCACTCTTCCGTATACAAGTTCCCAAAAATGCTGAAATTTTCAGCATCGATCACCTTGGTTACTTAAGAATAAAAATCGAACTACTTAAAAAAAAGACAGGTACCTAATCAATGTTATAGGTGTCAATTATTCTACCACCATTCTAAATTCTGCTCCCGAGGCCATATTTCCGAAATTTCGTTCACTGTTTCCTAGAAAGCATTTTTTCCCCTACATATTTCCTCCACATAAATTCTGCCGGATACGATTCTAGATGATGCCGTGCCGCACCGTTTCTTGTTACGCCCCTTTGCGGAACCCCACATCTTTTAACATTTTGGGTATTAACTCCCGTTGACGGATCTACAAAATTGTACTTGAGGTTCTCCATGAAATGTGTAAAACAATTTGGCTGTTTGGTAAATTGAAAATTGTTAACGACATTTTCAAAGGCAACAAAATAGGTATTTTAAAAAAAAAAATTCGAAATCGGTAATTTTCAGGAAAGCGATATTTCAATAAAAGGAAGTGCTGTTTCTTTAGGGCTGCAACCTTATGAGTTTACAACTATACATGGCGATAAATCTTAATATTTGGCGATTTTCTATCCCCATCCAAAATCGTAATTTGGCTGCCGCCGCTATAATGGACAAGTACCATAAATTCTTTTACATGTTCAATTTTATCATCATCGTACGGTTCGGCATTTTCCTGGAATGAAATTTCCAAGCACATGGGTCAGCCTTGTCTTTGGAAGAGAAAGCTAATCCATTATTTCTAATGAGAGGGAGGATATTGTAGTATTTTTTGTCAATTTTCTGTAAATCGTTCCGCCCTTCCTTGCTTATCCGCTCATTGCAATACACTCCATAGCTTACGGCCACAGTGTCCATGTTGACGTTTCCACGGGCGCCTCAGAGAGCGGAGCGCTCTTCAAGCAAGAATCCTGTTCATTGTTTTGTTGCTTCAGTTGGATGGAGCTTTCATTACTGATGGTAGAATACAAGAAAAGTTCCAAGTTTAAAAAAAAGAGAAGGTTGTTGCTTGGTGAAAATCTGGTTAGCGGGATTTCCATTGGTTGGGAGGTGAAAACTATTGATACTGCTATTGACTGGCCTTTTAATATGATTATGAATTAAAAATATTGTAGGTGTGATAAGAATTAAAAATGAAAAAACGAACATTAAATCGGAGAAAGAAGAAATTTAGATAATTATTTATAGAAAGATATTTTGTAATAATTAAAATAGCGGTGTTAATTTTTTTACCCATCATGGTTATATTATTATTTTTTTTTTACCTTGTTACCTTTAACTATTTGAATTTTTCGTAATAGTCCTGGTAAAGGAGCGAAACTTTTCTGCAAGGCCTTTTAGTGGATCTATTGCTTGTAAGATATTGTTAACTAGATAGTGGTTTTCACTTTGGTTATAATAATGTGGAGTATTTGTACGAGTTTTTGGAGTTTCAATGGTAGGCAGCGCCATCTGTGAGGAAGAAGCTACTGCTTGAGAGAAAGTAAAATCTTTTGTATTTTTAGGTGGTTTTGGAAAGAGTTTGCAATCTTTATATGAGGCAGAAACCTACCTGATGTCCTTTTGCATTACAATTAATACAGATGATTTCATCGATTTTATTTTTGATTTCGCAGTCGCGGTGGGGTGGGTACAGGAACATTTTAAACATCTAGGATTCATGTGGCAGTTTTGTGCGCTATGTTTAAATTTATTGCAGTTGTAGCATTGTGTGGTTGTGTTAATTTGTAATTTTTTGTAATAGTCATGTCGCATATTTTGGTCGAATCGAAGATTTTTTGATTTGTTTCATTTCTGGGTAATGTAACCATGAAGATCGGTAGGAGGAGCTTTGTTCGCCTGTTTATTGGTTGATTTACTTATGATGGGTTGAAACCGATTTCTTCATGTATATCTTTAATGTCAGTGTTTCGCGCAGAGCCTTTTATAACAATTTTCAAAGCGCGCGTAATTTTTGGTTTTATGACGTAGAATTCGTATGGTTTGGTATTCAGAACATTGTTAAGAGATCGATATACGTCAAAATTATTAGTGTAAATTTTGTGAGTTCTTTTAAGTGTTGTTTAAAATTTGTACTTATTTTTAACATTATTGGAGGAGGGAGAATCTTAGTTTTGTTTGAGTTACTTTCAATGGGCTGTTGATTTGTATTTCCAATTTCATTAGTTTGGTTATTTTCATTTGAGGAAAGTTTTTGATATTTATTTTGAATTAGAATTCTAGTTTGAGGGTTAGACATTAAATTTAATTTGCGAACAGTTTTTCTTTTAGGAGGTGTCAAAAAAAACTAGCTGATTCATAATTATGAAACTTACTAAATTCTGATATTAACTTTATTTTAATAATGATGAGAGGATAACGTCTTAATTTTGGCCGTTGCCATTTTTCAAAATTGCTTATTTTTGCGAGGTGTTTAATGTATTATTAGTATGTTATTTATGAGCTATTGTTATTTATTTATAAATAATTAGAATCAGAGTAAATGATATTAAAGTAAAGAACTTTGATCGAAAATTGTACCTTCCGCCATTAATTAGCTTTAATATCGCTGGGAACGCTGGGAAGTATTTCGAGCACATAGGCCGCGGAGCGGCCCTTAAGCTCGGGTCGGTATTAATATAGCAAGACATGGCTTAAAAGTTGAAGATTAAAACATTCTGCTTGATGGGATCAGTAGCTGTGCTCTGATTGGTTGTCTCTGATGTCTGGTGGGTGCTGGTTTAGGGCGGGGTTTCAGGTCAGGAGGTGTGGTGCTGATGCTCTGGTTTCCTATTGGTTGCTGTGGTATGGAGGGAGCTTTCCTAATTGGCTGCCTTGGCTGATGTGTTTGAATTCAGGTGTGTTTACGTGTTGTGGGGCGTTCGGCTTTGGCAGGTAGTATTAAATTTAGGTGTAAATTTTTGTTAAATTAATTATAGAATATAATATGTGAGAAAAGGTAAGGGAGAGGTTGTAAGAATAGGTTATTTATTCTGGGTCGTTTAATGTTTTCTTCGTGTAATTTTGATTGATAATATGTGATGTTATTGGTGGGGTTAGGTGGAGAAAGTTTTGGCAGTTTTGGATTGTTTTCTAAAGTGGGTTTTGTGCTGTAGTTTCATGTTTGTGCTGATGTGACCATCCAGATATTAGTATAATCGGAGGTGTGAGCTTTTGTGTTTTCAGTGGGTTCAATATTACTTTTGCCGATACATGTAAATTGGACGTATGCATAAATGTGTGGTCTGAGAACGGCTGTGTGCACAAACAATTTGTTTTAATGAGTCATTTTAGAATCCAAGCAGAACCTTAGGGAAATACTTGCATTTTGCTTTCGGGAATTTTCAGCATGATTGTAGTTAATCATGTTTCCATGTAGTTGTCTATATGTTCTCGAAAGGGTATTTTGTTTTATTTGAGTCCACGGTATTTGTGTATGTAAAGTTGAGGGTGCGGTGTATTCTTTCTGAAAATGAATTGCTGTGATTTCTTCGACGTTAATCTTGGCACTTTTCCATCATTCTAATGTTTTCAAGTATTTTGGTGTTGTTAATGTGAGAATGTTACTGTTTTGTGTTTGTATTCTGCCAGTATGGCTGTGTCATCACCCATGTTTAATATAGGTTAAGGGTATATTGTGGTATGTGATTTAGTATAAGTTATAAATATTGGCCATAAGAGATCATTGAACCCTCATTTTTGTGAATTAGAGTTTGTGGTGGTTATTAGTTTAACTTGAAAGTTTCTGTTTGGTGAGATATGAAAAATTATTTTATAAAGTGGTGCTGGGAAGTTGAGTTTATAAGTTTGTAGGGTAGACCTTCAGACGCGTTCGAGGAGCTTTTAGAATGTCTGAAGAACCGGCTAGCTATCCTTGAAAGGTTTTTTTTTATATTGGCACTTCTTGTAGGTTTCTTAAGATATTAACATAAAAAAATAGTGGTGATTTGAAACTCTTTCAATATTTATATCTACTATTTGTTTAAGTTCTCAAATAAAAGCATCAGCATCACCATTGCTATTAGTGCGATCTTTCCCTCAGTTGCTATCTTTTTCTTTTCTAATTGGCATTTTGCTTCATATATTCAAGTCACCGCTATCCTCCATAGCCTCTCAGATGTTCATTCATAAAGGATTCACTAAACGGTACAATGAAGCAGACCAGATCCTAACATGATATCAAAATAAGGATTGGGCTCCAATCGATAGATGAATCTGGTCATGATTCACTCTTTAATTTCATGCAGAATTTTAATGTGCTGACAGTTTTAGCATCTGTCAGGAATAGTTGAAAGAAGTTGCCTAAGGAAGAATTGTCATCTGCAATATTTTAATTATGAACATTGCACTAAAATTAAGCAAGAAATCGCTGGATGCAACTTTTATTACACTATGTTTTTATGTACTAAAGAATTCATATTCCTTGGATGAAATGGGTTAGTTAGTGTAGCTAACATGGTTTGGCTCCTGTTCTACTTAATATATCATGTGGAAATATTTGGTTGTAACACTCTGATCAATCTCGAGATTCTAAGAGATGGCTCTTGTAGTACCAGTACCAGGTCTTTCTAGAGTACTAACCTTTGCTTGGGACGTGTATGTGCAAATCTTATTGGACAGAAAGGTTCTTGAAGTGAAGTGAAAAGGTTTTCAGTAAGGTCCGCGATTAAGCTGGATGGAACAAAACAATCGAGTGGTGAGTTCAAAAGCTGTTTATCGCTAGGCCCTACTCAAACAAAAAGATTTTCTTGAAAAATTGGAAGGGATTTGGAAGCGTTAGAGTGTTGATCCTTAAGGTGATTATAAAATTAGTATATGATGAATAGCAATTTCCTGCAAAAATGGTGTTTCAATAGTTAGGACTCAGGAGTTATGATCATATTTATATTCAAAAATATCTTAGATAGTATAGAAAAAAACTACAATCATTTTAAAACTAGAGTAATTTTCAGGTTCCTCCTTGATTCTTTTGGAAGGAAAAAAAATGTCTTCTAAATTTTTCGTTTTTAATTTTTTTATTCATTTGAAGAAATTAAAAAGAAATAATTTTAAATTTAAAAGAAATAAAAAGTTTAAAAGAAATGTTTCAAGAAATAAATTCTGTTAATTTTTTTTTATTCGGATAAAAAATGTTTATAAGAAACTAATTTTATATCATAACAAAACTTCTCAGAAAACCAAAAACATGTAAAATGTACGATTTATTCTAATTTCCCCCTCATTGAAAAAAATAGTATGTATCAAAAATACATTTTTTGCTGAAATATATATGTAAACTAGCTGACCCGGCAAACGTTGTTTTGCCATGTAAATAATTTCTAGAGAATTTCTAGTGTAGAAAAAAAATAACTAACTTATTGGAAGTGTCTAAGGATGTAGAATATGAGTGAAAAAGGCATAGAGCGCTGTGAACGATGAGGGAATATAAAAATAACAAAACACCAAACATTAATTTTTTCAGTTTATCAAAAGTAATAATTATTTATATCATTAATTCATTACATAATATTAATCCCTTAATGCTACAGCGTGAACAATATTTTTTATTAGCCCGTCTTTAGCTAATACAAACAAACTTGATGGTTTACCCACTCGAGAGCATGCAACGTATAATTGTCCGTGTGAAAAACATGGTGTGCTCAAATCTATGCCACAAACAGACATTGTTTGGCCTTGGGATTTATTAATAGTCATTGCAAATGCCAATCTAATCGGAAATTGAATACTCTTAAATTGAATTGGCACATCTGTGGGTATAATAGGTATTCGTGGTATTAATATATTTTCACCTCGAAACTTGCCATTTAAAATGGTGCCTTCGATAACGTTTTTCATTAATTTTTAATGACTAATCGCATACCATTGCACAGCCGTGGCGGGTTCAAATTACGAAGCAAAATAATCGGAGATCCAACCTTCAATTGTAAGTTATGTGGTGGCATGCCTGGCAAATCCAGTGAGTTCAAAAACTCTGTTGGAAAATTTACAGCTTCAGTGTCATCGCAAACTGTATCAATAGATTTATAACTATGATACCAAGTCCCCTGGCAATAACTGTTGTATCTTCAGATTCAAAATGTCAACGTCCACATTTTTTGCAGCTAAAATTGCTCTTTCTGCAAGCCACTCGAGATTTATGTAATTCGTGTGTACATCGGGAAATATTTGTTCAATGAGAGCATCTTGCGAATCAATGATTGTGCAGAAATCAGTCGCTAATTTTATGTATCCAGTTTCATCTATAGTGACTTTTCCATCGCCGATATCTAAGAGTTGTTTTGAGAATGTTTCAGAGGATGGATCTTGAAGCATTTGAACGCGCATATTTACTTTCAGCTGTACTATTTCATTTCAGTGTTCATTAAATCAGTTGAACCTCGATTTGGCGAATTCATACCGAAATGACTGAGTGGTAAGTTGGCAATGATAATGCAAAGATCCTCAATAGCAATCAATGCTTCATTGGGTGAAAATGCAGTTTAGCGTAACCACTTGGCGAGATTTGAAAAATCGCCAAATTTGGCGATTTTTATGGCGGGTTATTAATGGTTAATGGTAACCACAATTGGCAAAATATCGCCAAACAATTGCAAACAATTTTTGTTGCCAACGGGTGGTTACGCTAAACTGCATTTCAACCCTTCATTGTACATATCGTCGCTGAATGTTATCGCTAGATCGTTACACCGTGTACGATGTTGATGCAATATATCATCAGTCATTGAATCTTTGTGATTATCCCACAATATCTGCTTGGGCTGGAAAACATGTAGTCAACGCTATAGCGAATAGTAGACGAATTTGTATTGCTGTACAGTTCAATGCTGCTTCAGCAAGCATACATTCCCACTGATTGTCATCTTCCTGCAAGCCGAGTGCAAGGCATGCATCTTTATACGTTGTATACTGTTGCCCATTCACTTTACGTATATCTTGAAATGACAATGGGCCAGTAACATTAACCAACAATAGTCGAAGATAAAAACACTCAGTCTGTCTTGGATTCACTGTAAATACTCGCCCCAAGGCGTTTGATTTGAATAAATTAATACATGCATCAACTGGTGAGCCTTGCTTGCTGGGTATCCATTGTTTTTGTTTGAGCCCATGTGAAATAGCGTGGTACTTGTGAATAGAGTAAAGTACGTGCAAAGGCACCAAAATCATCCGCACAATTACACAATTCAAAAAATTCAGTGAGTGTAGTTTTTGGTGGATTTATAGCACGATCAATCGCTGTCTCGTTCGTGAAATATACACGCTGATCGTTTTCAAGATGAACGGCTAACTGAACAACTGCTGGATCCCGTTCATGAATCGGAAAACCAAAAATACGCCAAACAAAAAATTTCCCAATTGTAATAAAAATCTAACTTTCACCGAATTCGTTTTTCACCATTCCCAACAATATTTTCGTTATAAATAAGAAAGAATAATTTTTGATTTTATAATAAACGTATAAAAATAATTTATACTTACAACTCAATAGCCGTTGTTTGCGAGAACTCGTGACACGTGTTCAGTATTTTAGAGGTTATGTAAATCACTTAATTAACTGATCGTGCGAATTACACTCAAAATTAATAATTTTATTAGTTGTTTTGTTGGCAAAATTTTTGGGGTGGACACCCCTTATCACTTAGAGGTTTGAAAAATAGATAGTAGCCGATTCTCAGACTTACTGAATATGCATAAAAAATTTCATAAGAATCAGTCAAGCCGTTTCGGAGGAGTATGGGAACGAACATTGTGACAGGAGAATTTTATATATTAGATTATCTTGTATTGCTTATTTTCAAATAGTATTTTTCTCTTTCATATTTATAAACAAGATGATAATTTCCAACTTTTTTGCTCTAACCAGAATGAATTGTTGACAGTTTGGATTTATATTACAATCATTTGTGCATAATATATAGAAGCACTTGCATAAAGCCTGTTTCCTGTAAAAAATAACATAAGTACAGGAAAGTTAAATTTCGTATGCAACCTGACTATAAAGTAAAAAAAAAGGGAAGGATATGAAATTTTATGTTACTAACTGTTACAAATGTTAATTTATCTTTTAAGCAGTAAACAACTCATAGCTATAACTTTCATAAGTGCTTTTTAATTAATTATTTTAAAACCTTTTTCTCTTATAAAAAAAATGAAATTGTAATACATGCTCTTTATTTAATTTATAATGGATTTACACGCATCTATTTTTTTTTTCAAGCTAATTTTGTACGATAATTAAAACAATCATTCCAAAAAAGTAAACTGCTATCCAACTTTAGGAAATGTTAAATTTTTTTTATTTTTGAATGTTGTAGGAATATGTCAGAAATTAAAACAAGATCTTTTTCAGTAGTTAATTAAGATTGTGTTAAATACGTTTCATTCCTAGAAGAAATGAATCCCATGATGGAAGTCAACTAAAAGTACCTTATTTTAAGAATTTCATTGTTTAATTATATTATTGTTGAGCTATTTAAATATAATTTAATTTTTTAAATTATTTTTGTTATCTTTTTTTAATATTGTACTTCATTTACTGTGGTTAAAATTAACTTAGAACAATTTTTACACTTTTTAATTTAATTTTTGAAAAATTCAACGAATTGTATCTTTTATTATCTGGTGGTTGCGACTTTGTCCACATTGAACTATTACTGTTGTGTTCCGACCCCAGGTCTCCGCAGCCACCAGGCCATGTGTATTCCCCTCTCTTGGGTGAGGAGAATAGCTTCTCAACTCCCCACCAAGAGAGGGCTAACTGTAACCTTTTTCTCCACTACTCACGTGGGGATTGCCTTGTAAAGTGAAGTTGTTCATATTAAAAATTACTATGCCTGTGTATTTCGCAGTGATTATTTGTTTTATTTCGGACTTTATGGTTAAAAAGAACCTGTTAACAAATAGATTATTCTATTTTTCACATTTATTGGCATCCGCGATTTTTAAGCATGTCTGTTGAAAGTCTTAGAGTGAAGCAGAAATCGCTGCGTTCAAGTTTCACCATGTGCTGCACTTCTATTGAAGAGGCGTTGAAAAAGGATACTACATTAACGGACTTGTATGACTTCCAAAGACAAATAATGGACAAATTTAGAAGGCAGGATACCGTGCAGGAGCATATTTTGGAATTAATTCTGAGCGATGATTTAGTGAGTAGTGAATATGAAGAGGACTTCACGAAAGCGGAGAAATACCGCGATAAAATGAATCAACTATCTGCGGAACTGGAGTATGCCGGTAATCAAAGGCTAAATAAACCACAAAGTGAAGCTGGGATCTCGCATAATAACACTAGAAAATTTAAGCTTCCGAAACTCGAACTAACAAAATTTAACGGTGATCCAAAAGACTTTCTTAATTTTTGGTCGTAGTTCGAGAAAATTCACATCGATTCGGACATTCCTGACGATGATAAAATGCATTACCTTGTTCAATGCAGTGTTCCGGGATCAAAAATGTTCAGACTGGTCAATAGTTTTCCACCAACAAAGGAAAACTACAGCAAAGCCGTGCAGCAAGTTAAGGAGCGTTTTGGTCGAGAAGATCTGCTAGTGCAGATTTATATCTGAGACTTGCTTGGTTTAATCATGCAAAATGCCAACGGTAAGATAAAACTGGAATTAGCCGAACTTTATGATGTTTTAAAGAACAAACTCCTAGCTCTAGAATCGCTAGGAACGACGCAAGAGAAGTTCGCCGATTTTATTAAGAGTATAGATGACAGTTTTTCTTGTCAAATAAAAGTTCTTTCGGAGAATAAAATATGTGGGTACTTACCTAAAGTAAATGATTTGCAGGTTCTATCTGAAATTAAGGAAAAGGGTATCATAGTGCCTGATTTATGCAATTCTGTAAATGAAATAGATATGCTTTTAGGAGCTGATGTAATTAGTATAATTTTGTCAGGTAGAACAATAAAATTAAAGTCGGGTCTGATCTCCGGAAAACTGGAGACATGTTCCAGGGCGAATGAATCCCGCAGATGTTCTATCTCGTGGATGCTCTCCACGACATCTTTTAGAAAGTAAATGGTTTGAAGGCCCAGAGTGGCTTCTGGGAGATGCTAAAACTTGGCCGACAAATGAGTTACAATTTGAGGCTAAAATTCTCGACTGTGAGAGAAGAAAAATTACGCTGTGTCAACTTAACGTTACAGATAAGATAGAAATATGGTATTTAATAAAGTTTTCTAATTACCACTCTATTATTCGGGTGATAGCTTGGGTTTTGAGGTTTTTAAGTAACTGTCGTAAACAATTAAAAAATAGAAAATTAAAGGAGTTTTCAACGTCCGAAATTGAAAAGGCCGAAAATACATTATTATGCTCAATACAAAAGGAATATTTTCCCGAAATAAACAATATCCCACATGTAAACACGTTCATAGACGATCAGGGCTTAATTCGGGTTAAAACTAGAATCACGGAACGTAAGGATGATCCTAATTTCTTGTCTCCTATCCTACTACCTAATAATTGTATTTTAACTCAAAGATTAATAGAATATTATATTAAGAAAAACTGTCATGCAGGTACGCAAATGCTAGTCTCAATCCTTAGAGAAAAATTTTGGATTTTAAGGGCAAGGAGGACCGTTAGAAATGTCATTCAAAATTGTGTAAAATGTAAAAGATACAACTCAAAACCAGTTAAAAGTGAATCTGTATCTTTACCGGCTGATAGAGTAAGGGATACTAATGTGTTTGAAGTGATAGGCATTGATCTTGCCGGGCCTCTCTTTATAAAAAATGGTGAAAAGGCGTGGATTGTTCTCTATACGTGTGCAGTGTATCGTGCAGTGCATTTGGAACTGGTTACAGCTTTGACAACTAACAATTTTTTGCTGTGCGTACGACGCTTCATAGCCAGAAGAGGCAGGCCTTCAGTCGTGTACACTGACAATGGAACTAATTTCAAAGGTGCTGTCCGGGAGTTCAAAAACCTGTACTGGTTAAAAATTCAACGAGAGACAGAGATTCAACACATGAAATGGAAGTTTAATCCTCCCACTGCAGCATGGTGGGGAGGTTGGTGGGAGAGGCTCATAAGAGTGCTTAAAGATCTCTTAAAGCGCACTTTAGGGAATTCAGTCTTGACGTACGAAGAGCTTCTCCCCATTCTATGTGATTGCGAATCTATTGTCAACAGTCGTCCTCTGACTTATGTATCTGAGAATTTGGACGACCTGGTACCTTTGACACCTGCAATGTTCCTGATGGGAAATTCATCAATTGATGCGACAGATTTAGATCTTTGTGATTTTGCGAAGTTTCAGAGAAGGGTCAAATTTCGAGCGAAACTTTTGAAAGATCTAAGAGGAAGGTTTCGTAAAGAATATCTAGGGCTATTAGTGCAAAGGGCTCATAAGACGTCTCGAGCCTTTAAAGTTGGTGAGATAGTTCTCGTCGAAAATCCAAACAAGAAGAGACTTTACTGGCCTTTAGGTAAAGTTATCGAGCTGATTCCTGGAAGGGACGGAAAAGTACGCACCCTGAAGCTGAGATGCAACAAGACCCAGATCATCTGTCCTATCCAAAGAGTTTTTCCTTTGGAAATTCAATCTGCTGAAACGGCAGAGTCGGATGTTGTTCTATTGGATGCTGATGCTCCTAAAATTCCTTCTGCTAACTTTGATGTCTCTGAAAGTACAATGATAACTACCTGTAGATGCACCTCCTAATATGCCTAAGTTCTCGAGATATGGACGTACTATCCGGAGACCCAAGAGACTAAAAGTTTTTAATATCACTACTGTTTTTGAGTCTGAGTAGACTCAAAAAGGGGGGGAGGATGTTGTGTTCCGACCCCAGTTCTCCGCAGCCACCAGGCCATGTGTATTCCCCTCCCTTGGGTGAGGAGAGTAACTTTTCAACTCCCCACCAAGAGAGGGTTAACTGTAACCTTTTTCTCCACTACTCACGTGGGGATTGCCTTGTAAAGTGAAGTTGTTCATATTAAAAATTACTATGCCTGTGTATTTCGCAGCGATTATTTGTTTTATTTAGGACTTTATGGTTAAAAAGAACCTGTTAACAAATAGATTATTCTATTTTTCACAATTACACATCTTTCAGTTTTTGAAAGTTTATTCCAAGTTAAAATTTTGATTTTTTTTTTTTTTTTTTTTTCATTTTGCTTATTATATTTTTTAAAGAAATTATAGATTTGAAAAGTCCTTTCTTGTGTCATCCCTGTCAAATAAAATAAACAAGTTTAATAAAATTCAGCTACCTAAATCAAGCGGTATGAAGTGGATTTTAATGAAAGAATGTGTCTACTGAAGGTTTTAAATATTAGTACACATATGTATTTAAACTTAATCAAGTTTCAATTGTACGCAAATGTTGCTGTAATAGTAAAAAGCAGAAAGAAAAATGACCGAAAAATATGTTTATATTCCCAAGTGATTATTTTTTGTTGATAATATAAGTACAAGGTTTAATGTACCTGTTTATGTTAAGTATATGGTTTCTATTTCTTATGAAAGTAAATAAAATCAAACAGATTTATTCTAAGAGCACTAGCTTCTCTCGATTTGCACATATTGTCAAGCAAATATCACTATTCGATTGAGCACAAAAAAAAAAAAAAAACATAGATTATCATCTGCAATAAAATTGTTATGGAGAAAAAACTGTTTGAAAATACCACATCCAGTAATTTACCCTTTTCATCCCACTGTGCACCTGCAAGAAAGCATGTTTTTTATATTCTACAGTATTATGTTATGAACTTGTGTTGTTCAAGGCGACCAGACTTTTTAGAACAAATCAGCATGGTGTTCTCGAATTTAAAAGTCTATTTTTCTGTAGAAGATTGTTCATAAACAAAATTTAAAAAACATTGTTAATAAATATTTATTAATATTTTTAAAACAAAACATATACCCATCCTCTAAGGTCCTGCACATGCCCTATTTATGGTTGGTAGACTGGGGTAAGGTGTTAGTTCCCTTAAATTCCGAATTATCTTCTTATTTTGTACTTAGCATATGCAACAGCAATTGTAGCACATTGAGTGGGTAATATCAATTTATCTCTATCAAGCTTTTTAAATTATTCATATGGTAAATTTATTTCAACACTTTTTTTTCTGTTTGTAACCAAAAACAACACAGGACAATTTCCTAATCTGAATATTTTCATTACAATATATCCAGTGATATGTATCAAATTTGTTAATAAAGAACTGGGTATGTCATCGAATAAAAATTCTAATCTAGCGTTCTCTTAAATGAATCTATATTTATAGATTTACTATAAATTTCATGACTAGGTTTTAGTTTTTCAAATTTATTTCATTATTATCATTTGCTAGTTAAAAGCACCATACTTTTAAATCTATGTTTCCTTTCACTTTTCAGTCATTGTAAATAGCAGATATAATAGTTTGCACACACACCCTACTCATTTGTCAATTGGAACGAAATCTTCCTTCAAGTTCATCATTTTAAAATTTTCTAGTAGGACATAATCTATTTTATATTTTTCAAACAGGTATGGAATTATTTGAACAGAAGTTTCAGTTGTATTTATTAGTCCTTGGAAAGTTTATGAGGACAATGCGTAGGAAATAGGTATTGTCTCCAGTGTTTAAGTCATGTTATCACTTTTGCCAAACATTTGACTCGAGGAGAATCAACATCTCTTATAGAATTCCTATTGTCATTATTAAACCTTTCTTCTTCATAGCAATGAGGGTAGATATTGATATTTGGTTATTTCTCATTTCCTGTCAAATAATATATTTTGATTTAAGTTTTCCCTTCCAGTCACCTTTTTGTTCAGATGTTTTATTATAAACTAATACACACACACACATATATATATATATATACATATATATATATACACACACACACACACACATATATATATATATATATATATATATATATATATATATAAAACTTAAGGTTTCTATTATTAAAATGTTATTGATAATTATAATTACAAAATAAATACTAAGCAGCATGTGGCAATTCATGGAACTGTGATGTGATTTTTAAATTGTGATGAGCTTCATATAATGTTCAATTAAAAGTATACAATTCTGCACATAGCAAAATGACCAGTGCACAACATGTGAATGTACATGAGGTTGAATAATTAGAAAACTTGACACATATTAAATATTGCTTGTACTTCAAATTTGGGTTTGATACAGTTTCACCAATATATTTTTTTACATTAAAACTATTGGTAGTAATGTATTGAGTGAGCTATATTAATGTCAATGAATGATTAATGATAATTTGATGTTGTTGGCCTTGTGAAAAAGGAAGGAAGATGAACCAAAACAGACTTCCTCTTAAACACAGAATACTTCGACCTATCACGAGCATTAGAGATAAAGGTTCAAGACCCAGTTTGGACCTTTTGTATCATGTATTGTTCCGGATCAATTTGAGGGTCAGAGTTGCAGTTATCTTATTATTAAAGAGAGGTTTTGAAGAATGAGAGACTATTATATAAATAAGAAAAAAGTATTACACCCGACACTTATAAAACACAGGCAGAGAAGGAAGATGTTTTTAGATAAGATGTTAAGTGAGGTTCCCAATACAGGTTCTAATTCAAAAACTGTAGAAATAATCACAATTTTTCTGTAATAAGTGACCACATTTTTGAATATGTAATCAAAATAGTGACCTTATTTCATACAAACATAGTTTGTTTTGGTGTAAACTTTCAATATATTTATTGGATTATGTTAATAACATTAATTAATAAGAAGTGGAGTACTATGCAGTGATCAATCAGTGTTATTTATTATTGATTTATAATACAGTAGAAGCTGCTCAAATTTTCCTTCCTAAGACGTTCTATTTCTGTGGTCTCAAATTTTCCCAGATATACATAATCATAAAATTTTCCATTTAAATTTAGATTTTAAACTTAAGACATTTTTTTCCTCTGAACTTCTTTTTCAACTGTATTGTGAAGCTTAATTCTTAACCCAATGCAAACAGGGATTGCAAAAGAAGGGAGAAAACACACCTGAGTGGACTTTGTCCAAGGAATAGGGCAGTAAAAAATTATTTTTGGATTACTTAAAAGGTCATCCATTGCATCCGCAGGATCGTTGACATTTAAGAGTTGAAGGTATTCAGTAAGTGGTCCAAAACCCAGCTAAGACCATAAAACTTACAGCGGGATGTACCCTCCGAATTAAAACTAACCATTTTTTGGTGAATTTTTTAAACGAATTTTATGGTGATAAGTAAACAGAAACTTCACATGAATGAAAACATGTACAAAAGAGTACATTTTCACAACGAAAAAAAGTTTGTCATGTCTCCTCAGTCATATTTATTTTTGTAGTTCTTAGATTCAAATTGCAGGCTAGAATTAGTTGAATATCCATTTCGATTGTGTATACAGCCTGGAAACATGCAGACATTGTTTTGAATTATTAAATAAAAAAAAGTTGCTGAAGTGTATTTACTGAAACAGTTTTATTCTTTTGCTAGCTTATGTGTTTCTTTGAAACAGTGTCTTTTAAGTGATCCAGAAAATAAATGTGACTTTTTAATGGAAAAAGTGACCCCTGATAACTCTTTGTTAAGAATGCACAAAAAAGAATCGTGAATATACAAAGGTACTAATGACTATTATTAAAACATGTATTTTTCACTAAGATTCTTCAGTGGGACTGTGGTTGAAATTTTTGTGTTCCAATATAATATTTAGAATTGTATTATTGTCTTCATTCTGTGAAGTTACTCTGGAAGTTTTGGTCAGTTTCCTTTTCTTTTTTGCATTTGAGAATCTTTGGGGTATTATATTTTTATTATTTGGAATATCTTTATTAGTAGTTGTATTTCTTGTGGATTTAATATATCTACAGCTTCTAGTTGTGGTGGTATTGATTTTAAAATCCTTTCTAACACATCACATTATCTATCAGACTTTAATGAATCTACTAGCTCCAAACACTTTTGTTTTATTTCATCCTTTCTGTGCTCAAGTGAGAGGGTTTGTGATTTTTTTTGTTGGCTACTTCATTCAAAATTAATTCATTTTCATCATCTATAAAAAGGGGAGATTCATGAGGTACTGTAGTTGTATAAGTTGTATTTTTCATATGCTGGTGTAAAGAATGTATGTGCTTGCACATATTCCACTTAATTGATGAATCAATGCAGCTGCGTACATATCGGTGAATGCATATATTACACTCCGTGCACTGTATGTGATATGTACAAGTGTTATTATTTTCATGTATATTTCTGTATTATGTGTTGATGAAACTGACCACCCATTCTCATTCTCTACTATTAGTAAAGATAGTGTTTCACTTGTTTTATGTCTGATTCTTAAATCCCGTACCTTACTTGTCAATTTACCTTTATTTGCTGTAATTAAGCGATCTAATATTTTATCTCTTACGAATCTCATTATACCGTGAATAGCCTTGTCTAATCTCTTAACATTTTCCCCATGAAGATAAATATATTTTAATGTTCTGCGCATTCGTTCTATATGCATGTTTGTATTAATGCCACTGTGAAGTCTATAACAGTATGGATATATTTTGTAAATAATACGTTTCAAAGTAATTTGAAAATTCAAAAGTGTCAAGATCTACTTTAAGAAATTTTATTGCTGCTTCTGTCAGTGTTTGAAAAGTATAAATGTCCCTTTCGTCTAAGAGTGATCTGATAATTTTTTACGTTTTCGCCTGTTTTTCAGCACCTTTGATATTTTTAAAAAATTTTCTCCACGCTCTATCAATATGCCATGCACAAAAAAGACGTTTTTGTGGTAAACCCATTTCAGACTTCCATGCACTAAAAAAAACATATCCACACTGACCCCGTCATTTTCATGTTTCAAAGAATTAGAAGAAAGATTGAAAGGTTTTACGATATTATGTAGATCCTTTTTTGTAAGTAAATGAACCCTCTCAAGCCCAGCATCAGATATGGAATTTCTAATTTCATCTAAAATATTATCCAGAGGAATTTTTGCAGCTATTTTTGAGACAATATTTTTCCTTTCATCAGCGGTTAAAAATAAGTGACCTAAATCATTTTGGTTCCCAACATGTACTTTCTTATGTAACACTACACATTTGCCATCAATATGCTCTGTTTAATGCAGCTGGGCATTATGCATTTATTTCATTGCTGCCAAGGATTTTCAAATGACGTAAACCTTTATATTCCGACATAAAATTTACTGAACGATGGCATTTGAAATAATAGTATTTTACACCATGTATATTAATATGCTTGGTACCATAAGAAATAAATTTTGACTTCGTATTATTTTCAATTTCTGCCTTCCATGGCAAAAAAATCATTAAATGAATTCATTTCTAACCCGGTATGATCCATATCAATATCGTGAACATTCTTATAATGAAATATAATTTCTCGCTTTTCAAAATTACCATGACATACAAGACACACATAATTACCATTTTAATTAATCTTAGAAGTATGAACTTTATTCTGATGACATTTAAAATTCATTAGGTCACTAAATTTGAGATGGCAGTCCTCACACTTGTAGCTAAGTGATCGATTATTTAATAACTCAGTTATTATTAGAGTGTACTTTATTTACATGGCGTTTCAAATTGTATCTATTTTTGAAAGTTTTTAAGCAATCAGGGCACACAAAATTACTCTCAGTCACATTCCCATCGTTTGCATATTGACTTTTCAGAAACTCAATTAATGTAGTATTATTATTATGAAATATATATACATGACGTTTATAATTGTATTTATATTTGAAAACTGAAAACAATCGGGGCATACAAAATCACTCTCGCCCACACTAGAATCATTTACACATTCAAACATACCACTCTTGACAGAATAAGAATCCTGGCACACGATTGCTTCTACCAGATTTTGATTCGGTTGAGAATTTCTGATGAAACAGAAGTATATGGCTCTGAAAAGAGCCGTTTTTCTGCAGGAGACATATTATAACAAAATATGTACGAGAAACAATTTAGCAGCCACACGTTTACAGTGCAATGCAAAGTGTAAAATGAACACGGGAAATGATAACTGGCGCAGAAATCTACGCACGGATCCGTTCAGGGAGAAATGACGACATGCGCAGAAGTTCAGGGGGAAACAAGTATGTGAGGGACTAGACGCTTATTAGCGTCTGTTCGCAGCCCTAAATCCCTATGGGAGACCGAAAACTGGACGAGTCTACTTAAATCGTGGGGATTATAGGAATTTCGCTGAGTTGTGGTATTTAGGGGATTTCCCCTTTCGACTGGTAGAGATTGGCACCATATTTGATATGGAAATGGCTACGCTGGGTGATGAGAAAGATGCACTCATTTGGAATGGATGCTCAGAAATTAACAAGTAAATTAATACTTACAATGTACACTTGTATTCACTTTGTAAAATTCTCGATTCTTTGTGATATGAAATCAGGCCAATATGTGGAATTAAATTCTTGTTTCTTTCAGAACTCGAGCCCAATGAAGTGGGCAAAATATTGTAATATTTGAAATGACACCCGATCCTGATATGATGTAAGTAAAATTCCATCATCAGATGCATTCTTGTACTTTGTACTATTATTTCTCATTGAGTGTTTTTTTTTATCGTTGTTCATTGTGATCATGCCACCATGCAGGAACAAATTCCACATTTCTTTCAGAACTCAAGTAAAATGAAATAGACAGAAATATCTCAGCTCTGCAACCACCAGCTATCACATCTATGACTTTTGAATGCATTATATACACTTTTATTGTAAGATTTTTTTTTTCATAAAAATGGAAATCCTTATGGGTTTCCTAATTTGCTTTGTTTAGCATATTCTTTTTATTTGATGCCAACATAAATTTTATTTCTTTGAACCCTTTTAACTATTAACTATGCAATGTACTTTAACATTCAAGATTAACTTTTCAATAATGATGATCCCTCCCTTCCATTTAAGTTTATATGAAAATTAAATCATGTTTAAGAAGTAAATATTGTTCTGCACAAGCAACTGCTTTATTTAGATTTATGTGATTTGAAATATTTTTCCATATTCCAGAAAGTTAATATATTTTTTTTCACTTTTATCAAATATTTTTTTAACTTAATAAATATAATGTTACAATAACTTAATTTTTTTAAAAAATATTCTATATTTTAAATTGTGTTAAGGTTTATATGGTTAATAAGTTTTAACTCCTCCCTTAGTTTGAAGGTTAGTTTAATTTTATGTTAGTTATTGTATTTATTGCCTTTACAGTTTCCATATACTCTTTTTTTTTAATTCATATAAATGTTTATCATTATAAATAACTTTTTAATACATATCCATGAGTAAACTTGCGTTTTTGTGTTGCAAACTAATACATAAATTATTCCATTCAATCCTTGGTATAGTTTTGCATTTTGAAATGCCATGTTAGTTGGATCCTATTTTAGCTGGCTTGGCGATGAATGGTATTTTTTCTGGTGGCGATATTTTGCAGAATGTGGCTACCCTGTTTTCTCCTCGCTGTAGGCATGGCAACCCTTTTGATTTTGCCATATGAGTGGGATTCCAGTTCACCAGCTATTCATATATATATATATATATACACTCCTCTCTGAATAATTTGTCTCGCGCAGCATTAAACCCCATAGTCATACACTCACTCGGCTGTCCCTGGATGTTATTTTTTTAGCCAATCACGGTCAGTCAATTTTTGCGCGTCCGTTTCAAAACCACAAATTTGCATTTTTTTAGTATTTAACGTTACACTTTTTTAACCAATCAAAGGTTATGATTTTTGGTGCTTCCGTTGCTAAGCTGAGACATCTGAGTTTCTATATATTTAATACAATTTAATGGAAGAAACGATTAATTCCTTTGCAATATTTAAAAAACATTAATGAAGTGAATGAATAGGTTTTTTTTAAACTAAAATTTTGTCTTTCGTATTTTTTGTAACTATTAATATCAGAAATTGTAGTATTTGTTCCATGTAATTGTAAAAAGGCAGTTGTTGCTACGCATACATTTTTGTGTTGGGAATGTAAGTTGTGAATAATGATGTTATTTTTTTTTTTTTTTTTTTTTTTTATTTTTTTTTTTTTTTTTTTTTTTTTTTTTTTTACATTCTGATTTATGTACAGGTGAAGCTGTGTAGAAAAAATTTCCCATACCAGTTGTTTGTTTGCTGTTTCCTGTGTTTTTATAAAGCTAAGTGTTATTTTGATTAATTCATATTTTTGCATTGTTTGTGTGTTACAATGAATTTAATCAACATCATATTTTTTTTACAGGTTTTGGGGGGGAGTGGTGATATTACTGCATTTGTTCTATTTCACATATAATAATTATTTTTTACATAATTTGTAAGGAAATTATTTCGTGCTTTTAGTATATATACATATTTTGGGCCAGTGAAAATTTTTGTATATTTTTTAAAATATTTAATCCGGAAAAATTATGTTGTGCAGAATTTACAGAATGAAATTTCTTAATTCTTGCTTAAACATAAAAATTAATTGAGTTAGGTTCTGTCCGTTTCTGTCGATGAACTTTTGTAATCTTTCATGCAGTGTCATAATTCCATATTTTTAAAATTTCTGATTTTTGCTAGCAAAAAAGCTAAAATGTAATGTGAATGTTTACATCAGTAGCATCGCTACAATTTTCACCATTTAAATAATTTTGCATGGAATTAAATAAACAGTAATCTGAAGGTGCAAGGTCAGTGTTACTAAGTTGCAATAATTTTTGGCGAGTGACCAAAGATGTGTGGGGCTCATTTGAAAACAGAACCTTTAAGAATTACTAACTCTGGCCAATTTTCTAGAGCTGCATCTCTCAGCCTGGCGAATTGTTGAACGTATTCTTTTGAATTTATCATTTTGTTTCTTGGTTACCCGTGTGGTGACCGGGTGTGACAGAATAGTCCCACTGTAGCTCATGCATGTCGTAAGAGGCGACTAAAATGGGTACCCAGCGTCTGGGGGTATAGCCAGTCACCTGCATCTGGGGATTAAATGTTCAGTAGGAAAAAGTTTTGATCGAATATTTTGAAATCCTCCAGTCTTCGTTCACCTCGTTCTTTCTGCTTTTATCTCTTCCATACCACTCCTATGACAAAAGTAATCATCACAAATTATGTTGTCATCGCACCTGCTACATTCGCTTCCCACAAATAATGACATTGTCTTTTTTGTCAGAGTAAAATGAATATTTCTCAGACTTTCAATATCTTCATGAGAATGTTTGATGTGTTTGATCATGTCTGTTTTTGGTAAAAAACGCTTGATCGGACATTTTATGAGTTTGATCGTAAACTTTAAATTCATTCATTCTCTCGCACTTGTTTCTTGCTAAAAGTTTCAAAGTGCAGAATTTGTTTATAATCCCATAAAACTGATGACATAATCTGTTTTGGTGTTGTCTGGGCTGGTTCATCTTGCATCGCCTACGATCTTTTCCGATTAATATCGTTATAAACTACCTTTTTTACATTGACAGTTATCAATTGTTTCAGAAATGGATCACTTTCGTTGCATTTCAAATGTGAATTGCCGATGATAATGTGTGGCATTAAATGAATTTCTTTAAGCTGATGAGAGATTCATCAATCGAGTTTCTAGCTGTTGAGATTTTTTAATGCATGTCTGCATTATGTTTATCTGCAATCTTGTGTATTGCGCTGTAGTAATCGTATTCTATAAATAAGGAAATAGACCTCATGGGGAACACGCCTTTCCAAATTGGATAAAAAGGGTAATGCATTCGTGCACCATATCTCCTGGGTAACGTGGAAAGTGGTGCCAATTGAGAAATATTATACAATGAACTTTTCCGTTGAATATATTTATTAGTTGGGATGCTATTTTCCTACACAGTGATTAATCATCTTTCAATATAACGATGTTTTAATTTTTGTTCTTATATTTTTATGAATTTCTAGATTACGTATTTTTTCGATATTGTCATCGTTTTTTATGTGGAAGAGCGTGATTCATCTTTAACATCTTCTCGGCCAAATTATCAATAGAGAAGGCTTATTGTTGAACAGTTGTTGGTCACTGGCTTTTGGTGCATGCACACTTGGGTAGCAGCATCAGTTGCGTTATTTAATAGCCCAACCTAGAATGAAGGAAAATTAATCTTGCAATATGTGTTATTCATATCCTCTCCACAAGATCAAAAACAAAGGAACCAGACAGCCTAAATGGGTTTTTTTTTCTGAGAGTTCAAATTTTTATTCATATTTCAACTATAATGTCTTCACCTCAAATTTTGTAGTTATGTTAAGAGGTAGTCAAAACTAAAAGCCATCAATTATACTTTCATTTAAAAAAAAGTTATTTTTATTATACATTGAAATTCTTATGGGAAGATATATCCACCCATTACTTTAAATTAATACTTGAATTATTTGTGAAAAATTTAGATTGTCTTATTATTAGCATCACTGTATAAATTTCTTATTAATGAAAATTATTATTTATATTACTTGTGAAGTACTTTGATTATTCCCTTATTATTGGCATTTCTGATTTATTGATTGATTTAAATTATATGTGTGTGTTTAGATTTTCATATAATCTTAATCTGTTTTGGATTATTTTCATAATATTAATATTATTTTTATTCATTTTTGATGAGCAGATTAGAGTAACTTTCATTCATCTTGTCTTCAATTTGCACTGTATTTCATAAACATTAAGAAATTCTTCAAAAAATAAAGCATTTCAGTTATTTGAATCGAAGGTCGATTTATGATTGTGTCACTATTATACTTACAGGCTATGTCATTCACTTTGAAGTTATGTACAAAGTATGTCATAATTGTTCCATAGCAAGCAGTGAACTTGGAGAGTAAATGCCCAACAGGTGTTAATTTTTGGTATCTTTATCAATCTGCAATAACAAAAGGAGAAAAAAACCAGATTCCCGCAAATTGCATGTGGGAACATCAATAAGAGAAAGCTTTTTGCCATATATCTTTTCTATTAACCAATGGTTTGCTTCTAATAGACTCTTGCAAAGGTGTGTCAAATGCGGTACGCAAAATGCAAACAAAAGTTTGCATAATATGATTTGGTTGAAGTGTCGAAAGAAAATACTTGTGCACAAAGTCGTGTGAAACATGTATCAGTAAATATGTATCATAATTTTTTTCTTTGTAAAACGTGCATCTGCTTGGACATATTCGATGGGCGAGGGATATATATATCAAACACCTTACTGGCAAATGCCAATTCTAATCTCTCCCTTTTCTTGCCTCCTGGTCAGATTTTTATTTATCAAAATCTCTTTTTCACACTTGAGCTCTCTTTACCTTGACCTTTTTAGATTTGCTATTTGGATTTTGATATCCCCGGCTTGGGGCGAGATTTTTCTAGCTCCTCACCGGTTATTTTCTCACTTTTTCAGCTATCTTTTTTTTTCATCTTGCCATTTTTCCATCTTGCATTTTTCATGTTCTCATTCCCATTTGTCTGTTTTTATCTATGTATCATATTGTTATCTTGTTTCTTTTGTGGATTAATACGGGAGACAGGTTTTGCCCAGTCTCCCATGATTTATTTTAATTACAGACCCAATCCTGCTCTTTTTTAAATTTCAGACAACCTTCCTGCGGTGAATTCATTCCCTTCATCAATCTTTTGAATTTTTCCTTACTCTTGGGTATTCTCCTTCTTTGCTCAATTAACTTCGAGCACTCTTTTATTTTTCTTTCCTACTTTTTCGAAAGTAGATCTTTTTTCTTTCATGTCTGATTTTCTTTTTGAAGTGTGCTGTTTGCTATAATTGCTTGGTTAGTGTTTTATTGTTTTGACTTATTGTATTTTTGTAAACCTGACATATTCAGCTGTTTGGTCTTGTAACCTTCCTTGTATATATATTATTTGCTGAATAATATTTTTTAAATTTTTGACAAATTTTTTTCATTTGTGTTTTTATTTATAATATATTTTCATATGAATATAATATTGGTGACACAAGAAGTACAAAATTTTAAAAATGGTTGTATTTATTATTATTTTACATTATTCTTCATTTTTCATGTTCGTCAATTGCAATTAATATCCTGAAAAATGTTATCAGTTATTATAAATACCCAATTAAATTTTTAAAAAAGGCTATTATTTCTAAGAAAAACCTACAGCTTATGATATAACAGATGGTGATACATGAATCAATTTAGTAGCTAACTCATTTCTATTTCAGCTTCTTTCAAGATTATGATTTATAGGTAATGATACGGCATTGAGAGGCCGGGTTCAGGAGAATTACAGCAGGTATGACATAATTCCATAGGTCCACCAGGGAAGAGTCTGGGGACTACAGGTGTTTTACCACACCATGGGAGTCAACTCCAACAAGAGATACAGAAGGTTTTTCACATTATTGGAATCTGAACAAGCCCATCTTGACAACGAGACTGTAAGAAGGTCTTGAGAATGCTTGGAAGGAAGGAGGACCAGTTGGAGGAGATTTCGGTTGATCTAGCAGGTGTTTATGGTCAAGAGAGGAGGAAGAGGGTGACAAATTACTATTTTCATTAAGAACTGGAAGATCAGGAAATTTTTCTCTGAATATGGTTTCAATTTCAGAGATTTTTTGGTCAAATGGTAAGTTTTTTGGGGCCTCTTTAAGCGAGGCAGAAAGTGAAGCAGACTAACGAAGGAACTTTCTTTGTTTCATTTCAGTGCTATAAATTCAACCAACCCACAAATATTAATGAATCCCTTCCATTTCCTTCCTGTGTGTTATATATAATACATGTAACAAAATTAGGGATCCATTTTGCAAAAAAGTGTAAATTTTTTTAAAAAATTAAAATGTAAAAGATATGTGTTCTTGCTGGATTTTAGCATGCCGACCCACATTTTATTTTTTCCCCCATCCAAAACTAAATCAGCTATTAAAAACAGATCCCTAAAGAGTTGTTTAAATATCCTTGAGAATATTACAATTTTTTTTTTTTCATTTTAAAAAATTAATAAAGGAGTAGGGTTTTGAAATTTTTTAAAACAAATTTTAATTTATAAAATTGTGTTCGCAATGTATTCAAATTTTCATGTTAAATCATTTTCTTCAAACACTAATTAACTTGCTAAAACCAAATTCTTAAATGCATTAATAAAAAAAATGGTTCAAGAGTACCAAGTCTCTTTAAAGGAAACCAGGTTGATTAAATCTGAATGTGTTACATCACAAGTATAATTATCAGATGAAATTTGCTCCCAAAAATCTTTGTCTGACATCTATTCCTTGATTTACATGAATTCTACCAATAATTAATAGGAGTAATAACCAATAATAATTTTCTTTTTTAGTAATAATTACTTTTATGTAATTATTTTATGCTCTTTCAATAAAAAAAATATTTAGTCCAGAAAATTATTGAATACTTTTTAAAATTATTTAATACAGAAATATACTATATGAATTGATAAACTTAATCTTATTTAAAATATAGAAATACTAGAAGTATTCTTGATAAAATTATATGAATCTTAAACAATGGTGGATCCATACAAAAATCGACTGGTGTGGGGGGGGGTACATTTTTTTCTTCTTCAAATAGTTCATTAGACTTAATTGTGTTTATAATTAATACTTAAAAGTATTTATTTACCGAGGTAAATAAAAAATACTTTTAAATTTTATTTCCTATTCCTATTCAGGTATGTTATTTTACCTGTGCATGAAATTATGTTGGGAGCCTGTACCCTCCCCATGGATTCACCACTGTATATAAAGAATTACTTGGGAACCCACCTTTCCTATTTGAATAAAAGGGTATTGTATTCTTGCCTCAAATTCTGAATGGCACAATATATCCTTAAGGTAACATGGGAAAATGTGCTCATTGAATAATATATAACCTTAATATTATTCAATGAGATTAATATAAGAATGGTGCCCATTGAATAATATATAACCTTTTCATTGAATAATATATAACCTTTTCATTGAATATGTGTATTAACAAAGATGCTGTTTTCTTATACAGTGATGCATCTTTCTCCAACATGTAATGAAGTATCACTCTTTGTAAAAAAATTTTTTTGTGAATTTACAGGCTTTTACTTTTGTTGTTTTTTGATGGATTACATATATGATACTGCAGATATTGAATGTTTTCTGAAGCAATCAAAATTTTAATGAGTCGGAAGTTGTATTTATGACAATGAATGCTACTTAAACTTATAATTAGTTATAATAGCATTTTGCTTCATTTGTCTACTTTAAGATTACATTTGCTGTAAAAGAAAAACAACCATTCTTTTTCTTTATTTTTTTGTAACAGTTTCTTTTATCTTTTTTTTGGAAAATCTTATTTTTTAAATAAAGTTATTTTGTAATCTAGTCATTTTTACTTCATGCTAGAGAAAACTGCATTCAGAAGAACAAAATTGAAACAAGACGAATAAAATATCATTAAGTAGTGTTTTATTCAAGATATAATTGATAGATGAAATAATGGCTTGAAAAACTCGCACTGCTTCAAGGGGGTGGAGCACATTTCACTAAATATCTTATCAATTGTTTCCTTCCCGAAATTCATCTTTGGGGAATTTTTGAAAAACCTTTCAGCATCCTAACAGTATTCAATAACTAATATTGCTCTAAGTTATTTAATAATAAATGGTTACTAATCAAATTGTTTTACTGTATTTAATTAGTATAATTAACACTGATGTGTGTATCATTATTTCTGTTGTTTAATATTTTGTTAATAAATTCATTTAATTTGTAAAATAAAGTATCCTTTCTATTGACATAACCTGCACAATCAAAACAACATCTTGCATCTCTTAAAGTTATTCCTAAAATTTCTTTTCAGTTCAGATATGTTTGCCTACCTAATATTAAAAGTACATAATTATCAAATAAAAAATTACTACATACAATTGACAAAAAAAAGTATTAAAACACAAAATAGCTTGTTTACATGATAGTAACATGCTCATGTAATGCAATTACAGCATTTCTATATTGATTTCATAGTTGTCTCTACTAGTTTGTAATTACTTTCTTTAGAATATAAATGCAAACACACCTTTTAAATACATAATTAAAAGTTAGAGCTGTGGATTCAGCAGTCAGTTTTATTATTTGGTGGTATAAATTCTAGATAGATAGAATAAGCTGAATTATACATATATCCAAGATAGAATAAGCTGAATCTATATATATATAAGCGAAATACCACTGACTGACTCATCACGATATCTCTAAAACTATACAACCGATTGACTTGAAATTTGGTACAGTTACTCATTTTGCGTTGTAGACGCTCACTAAGAACGGATTTTACGGAATTCTAATCCTAAATTTAATTTTCATCCGTTAATCTTTTCTTATCCATTGGTTATGTCATTTTTGGCGACTTTATCGCTAAAAATGATATGACCGACGCCAAACGGAATATATTTTTTTTATATGTATACTGTGTATTGCTACCAATTCAGTTTACTTGGCGAGATTTGCGCGTGCGAAATGGAAAATACCAAATAATTTAATATTGATGCGCTGATGGAGGATGGATTTATCACCAAATATCTTCCACCGCTAAGTCGAAGCATTTCAATGACCTTGCATTGTGAATTTTAAAAAGCTATACTATGGTAACCCCAGCTGACTTCCGCCCGCTTTGATCAGCAAAAAATAATTTTTTATTGTTGTGGAACCTAGACGTAAGTTTTAAATTTATGAGAAAAGTATTTTATTATTAATAATGATTGATAAATTACATTTGTAAATCTAAACGCAATCTTACGAAGATATTGAAGTTGGCTTTTAACAAATGAATAATAACGGTATGTTATTCATATCATTGATAAAAAAAAAATAAGTAGCTGTCAAAATATTTATTGCGATGTACGCATTAACTGTAACCTAATGTAAACATTTTGCAAATGTTTTGTTTTTGTATTTTGGCAATTTTTAGTTTATGGTTTCTAGGAAATAAACGTTTTTGTTTTTTTAAAATGGCTGGATATTTTATCGTTTTCAGAATACAGAATTATTTTTAATGATATGATTTTTTAAGAGCTATTCTGTCTATTCAAATGCGGTTTTAGATATGCTGCTAGCGTAAGAGTTATCCCTATGTAAAAAGGATAACGTAATACGGGTGATTTCTTGCTAAATTTTTTTACTATACTTTATCTTTTTGTAAGTATTTTTTGTTGAATTTTTAAATAATTTGATTTTAAAAAATTAATTATATTTTTTAACTTGAAGAAAAGTATTTCATTGTAGGTTAATACAAATTGATTTTTCTTATTTACTTTTCAGTTATAGTTTTTAATAATGGATGTTGAATATATTTGGATAGATAGAATACCTACTCCTTTCAAAGTTTTTAAAATTCTTGGCTACGGAGCAAGTTTATTTTCGTCTCTGTCTTTGCTGGTGTTCGGTGACATATCGATGGCGTATAAAATGAGAAATATTATCGTTTCTCACATGTTTAACAACTGGTATCGGTTTAAATGCTACACTCAAATGCTACCTGGCGCTCCTTATAATACTAACGATTTATATTTTACCGAAAGGTGTAAACCAAACACGTATGGATCTATTTGCGAAATTATGGCGGTGGCAGAGCTATTTCCCTATCAGTTCGAAGTGTATCAAGGCGTCTGCCTTATAGCTTCTGTTGGTGAAACAATTCAGAGAAAAAAAAAAAATTACGTTTTACGGGAAACTATAATAGTGGACATTTTGATGTTTATATTGAAATAGTTGGATTAACAAATAAAAGTAAAGTTAATCTTGGTGATGATAATGTGAAACAAAATGAAGAAAATGTGTCTTCTTTAGTGTTTCAACCTCAAGAAAATGTATCTATGCTACTTTCAAAGACTTAATCAATATCTAACATTAATTTATCAAGTTCAAGTGAATAGATTATTAATGATATAATATCTCTTCAATTAAATAAAGGTAAAAAAAAGAGGAAAAATATTCACAAATTCAATTAGATATGAACAAGTAAGACACGCTGTTGAAAGTATACTCAAAGTCATCTTGAAATACATAAAGAAGTTGCTTCAAAATATTCTAAAAGCCATCCTGAAGTACATAGAGCAGCAATACGAAAATACTTTTCTAATAACCCCCCTATGAATCAGGCAGCTGTAATT
>BMAW01002503.1:0-12809 GCA_019974015.1 Nephila pilipes | reverse complement strand
ATATATATATATATATATATATATTGTACAATCATCACTATATAACTGTATGAACAGTTTTTGTTTCATTTGTAAGCACTGGGTGTAATTATAATTGAAAATATACATCTTTTAGAAGATAATCTAATATTTGAGTAAATAATATTCAGTTATTCAAACATTCAAAATAGGAAAGAAAATTAAATTATTTATGGTATTTGCACTGTTTTGAAGTTAAAAAAATATTTAAAATAATATATTATTGAACAAGTTCTACAGTGTATGTGGGTACAACATGTGGTTGGAAATGCAAATCATGGTTAAAAGTTAAATAATCATATTTACATTGTGATTGATGATGCAGAAAGCAATGCAAACATATCATTACGCAATTTATCCTCTTAGACAATATTTGTACTTATAAATATTGACATCATCAAGTATTTATGATAATTATTTGACTGCGGTTCATTTTCATGTTTAACCGTTAGCATTAGGCCAATTTTTACCCTTATAAAGGGTCACTCGTGTAATAAATATATAATTCTTAGAATATACATATCATACCACATTACTGTAAGTAGAAAAATGAAGCACTTTCTTCACTTTTTGTTTTAAAAATACATGAAGGAATTCCAAGTATATTCTTCAGATTACTTACTGACTGACAACTTATGTTAAACAGCGTTAATTAACTGTTATTAAAATAATTTAAGATAAACAGAATTATTGGTTGTAACAAAATCGGCTATGAAATTATAAGAATCTACATTCCATAAATATACTATCTCTTACTTTGTGTATAATACAATTAAATTCATATTTATCATACAGAAGCAGTTACGTTATTGAGCCAGGTATTTGCAACCATGCATGATAGATATATTTCTTGTTGTCAAAAATTGAGGAGTTATTTCACAGTAGAGTGACTGTTGAGATAATTTTATCACAAAGCTATTTCTGGAACGTTATCCTTCAAACTCTAATGTCAGCTGACTAATTGTAATTTTTGAGGTTTTTAAGTATATCAGAGTTTTTTTTAAAGTAAATATTACACAAGACAATAAATTAATGTTCTAACTAAAACGACCATAAAAACAAAACAAACAAAAAGAAACATCAAATATATTTAAACTATCAGCTCTTGAAATGCCTTCTTTTTTTCTTTCTTTTTTTTGTCCACATGTGCTTGACCATAAGAACTTTTTATGTGATTGTGCTGTGATTAACTAATCCTTTTTTAAACATCTTGTTTATGGCAGCTAGTTTTTTTAATACCCTTTTCAAAAGAACTGAGTATTTATGAGTGCTCTATTATTTTTCCTCAACTCAACAAAAATTACATTGGTCAAAGTAATAAGATTCAGATTTCAAGATTCTTTTCTAAATCGAATGTCTGAACAAATTTTCATATCCTTCGAATAGAAAAAGGGGCATAAAATATCTCTCAACATACTGTGGACTCTTCAGATAATCATCACTTTCCAGATAAATTTGTTTTGAAAATTCCTGAAGAAAACTCTAGCATGTCAGGAAGATATATCTCAAGGAACTTGCTGAAAGAAAAAAAAAGAATCTACTTGGTATTCTATTAAAGATGTAGAAAGTGATCCAGCTTCATCTTGGTGTCTGTTATTTTTCTAAATCCATATTAACACTTATTTAAAAATGTAAGATTGAAGAAGTTCTTAGCGTATTAAAATTGGGTTCATGTGGTATTTCCTTGGAAGAATTGAAATTTTTTATTGTATTAGTTTACCCAAAAACAGCTACATGTCCTTCTAGACTTGAACAACTTGGATTAAAGAAAATGAAGTCATCTGTACTTAGAGAAATTCTGCGTTTCAAAAACATTTTCAAAAAACCTGTGTTTCCTGTGTTTTGATGATAAATCACCTAGTTAAACCACTTGTTATAGCCATGACATACACGTTACAAATTTATTTCATAAATGGAAGGTAAACGTAAAAAAATTAGGTGAAGTCCATAGATGATTGAGTACGTAGAGACAAAATATTTTATGTATTTAGGAAATGATGATAGGATAACAGAAGTGAGCTGTTTCAGTAATGCATTCTGTTAATAAAGAATTTTTTGGTTTTTATAGGAAAAAAAAGTAGTGACAAACATAATCTTACAACTAAGAAATCTGAGGACTATTTATTGGTGAAATGAAATTATACTTCAGAAAAGATGCTTAAATTACCGACGACTCTAAATAAGAAATATTCATTTACGAAACGATTTTTTTTATCACTGCAAACACATATCTTCTTCATCCTTTTTTTCACTTATTGGCTATGTACTGATTTGTATTATTTTCGCTAACATTACTGTCAGATTCATTCAATAATTCGTAAATCTCAGTATCAGATATAAACTTTTTATTCGTCATGACTGTCGCTACAAATACAAAACGATGGAATGAAACGTACAACTGAAAGCCCCCACTACCGCAAGCTCTAACTTACATAAACATCCATACATTCGCATTTGAACTTCTAAGAAAAAGCAAAAAAGGAAAAGCAATGCGAAAGCAAGTGCACCCTTTAAATCATGTCATTACATTAAAAGAGCTGCAACGCAGCACTTACTTTTAACAATTCCCCCCCTCCTCCTGAAAGCTAGAAGAGAAATCTAACCCCTATCAGAAAGGTCCATACTCCAAATAAGCTATCTATATAGATTTCACGATATTGTAAAGCCATATAATAACATTAAAAAATCAAATAAAACGTTCTTACCTAGCGTAAATCTATTGATACGTTGGTCTGCTGCAGGCATTCTCGGAGCGCATCTAATGTGATACGCTGGGCACAGGAGAGGAAACGCGAGCATATCAAATATGATACGCTGGGATTGAACGGGTTGAATATTTATGACTGAACAACTAGGCCGAATGGAGTGATCGTATAGTGGGAGAAGTGACTCTCATCATAGAAGGAAATTGAAATTAAGATTTAGAAGAAAGAGACTCACATGAGAAAGTGATCATTTGGTGCATTAATTAGTTTATTTAAGCCAAAAGTTGAAGTTAACAAATATATACCTGGAGAAGAATGATAGTGGTATCCCAATTTTTAAGGTTCTTCGAGTGACGGAATTTAGGTGTATTGTGTGACTTATCTTTGGCAATGTGTCTCTGTGAGTGTTTGTTGTGGGCTAATGTCATGAGTGAATGTTTAATGTCTCTTGTTTTTGGCACCCTTCCTATTTAACAGTTTCGCCAGGTGAGAAAGAGGGTAACCACAAAAAGAATAAAAGCACCCTTACCTCTTGCATGGGTGATTGATACTTATAAAGGATTAAACATCCCATGACCTGCTAAGGGTTATTAATGTGTGAAATTTAATCCTAAAAGGGACTATCCCAAATCAAAAACACTTGTTTCAGGATAATGAGAAAAACCATGAATCACAAAAAAGAATTATGATGTAGCATACTGTCGAAAATCTCCCACACGTGGTAAATTTGTATAAAATTCATCTAAGTATGACGTAGATGTACTTCATTAAACGAGCTAATTTTACGGGATGTAATTGGTTTAAAAGAGAGAGTTTAATAGTCTTACAATGTCTGATATATCGTTAGCTTTTTGTAGAATATATAACTCTTTATAAATTACTTGAATATCTTTTATTTTAAAACTAATAACGAACTAGGAACACATGTTTTGTCGAAGAAATGATTTGCCTGTTTTCCTAGTTCTTTCTAAGCATTGTGTATTAAACGTCGTCAATACGCATGATATAAAAAATATCCAAGTGTGTTCAACATATGTTGAATGATTTTGTGGAAAATGTTTATTAAACACTTAGTTGCAGATCATTTGTTAAGAAGTACAATAAAAAGTAATTGCTCAATGTGAATACATTGTTCTTTATTTCTTTAAATACAGTTGTTAATGATACAATATAAAGTTTAACTATTAAACATTTTTCATGCAGTTTAATTTGCTTGACTCGTCAATGGTTATGAATGAACCCAGCTCGTCAACCAAATAGCGTACCATTATGAAGACTGAAAAGTCAGCTCATCCGAAGTTTTTCGAACCCAATAGTTGCAGCTGAAACCCTAATCGGACATTGAAATTTCCTCCAATGGACGCCGACGAGCTGAGTTCGTCTACGTATATTACCCTGTTATTCGTGTTACAAACTATATTTACTGGCTAAATTCATTTATTTGATTGCATACTGATGTCGGTACGGGTAACGTAAAATTTTGCCGATCCAGTTACTTGAATATTTTTGTAGGGTAATTTGGCTGGAGTTTGTTACTGAAAAATGGTTCATTTATTGCAAAAACTGTAATGCTTCAATTTGTGCTATTCCACGTTTTTAAGTGTATTACACACAAAAAGAAATTTTTGTAAATATAAGAATTAAGTACTTTATAAAGATTAAAATTGTGTATTAATTAGTATTTTATCGTGTTATTTGCGTATTATTAAAATATCTAAATTATTTATTTAGGTATTTTAATTTAAATTTTACTAACTAATATTTACGATATTTAACATTTACTGAATTGTTTAAAATTGCGATTAAAATGTTGTAAATATTACATAAATATACAGCAAATAATTGTTTAAAACCTCAATGTTTTACAATCTTATATTTATAATGTCTAACATTTACTGTTATGTTTAAAAGTGAGAGTTAAAAATGGAGCAAATATTACATTAATATATCCCAAATAATTGTTTCAAAACTCATTATTTTAGAAACTAAAAATTGTAATATTTATTATTTAATGAATTGTTTAATAGTTTAAGTGTTACAATTGTTGTACATATTGCATAAATATACAGAAAACAATTGTTTAAAAAATTAATATTTTAGAAAGTAATATATGCAATACTTATCATTTACTGAATTGCTTATAAGTGTAAGTAATAATTTTTGTAAATATTGCATTATAATACCGCAATTAATTCCTTATAAAATATCTTTTAACAGCGAGCGAACTATCCGTATCACCGACAGAAAAGATGGCATTTTCAGAAGTCACTAAGGATAAAAGGGCTGCTCCTTTCACCAACCATTTCATTGTAGCGATTCAAGTCGTTGGAGAATAAAAACTGCTGATGCACCAACTGTCAAAGGGTTAAAATAAATTATTTAATCCTCTCATTAAAAATAAAATGAAACATTAACTCACTTTTTTTATTGTTGTCAAAATTACCGTTAATTTACATTCTAGGCAGTTAAAAACATCAGTCATCATGGTATTAACGTAATTGAAAATATATATAAAAAACTTTAGAAAATAAACCAGTTTCGATAAACAATATTAAGAATAATTGCATCAAACAAAATACAAAATCTTACATTGCCCAGAATGATGGATTGCTTTCTGATTAGGAATCTACGATACAAATAATCGTGTTTAGAGGTTGGCAAAGCAAACAATTTTGTTTCTACAACTTCACATCATTTTTCGTGTAAAATGTTTGTATGCTCTATGGACCTATAATCAATCTTAATCTCATATAGAATCTAATGATATTGTTCAGGCGTTGTTCAGAAAATTGTTCTCGTGGTATCATGACAAAATATTAATACTTTCAAAATTGAGAATTCTGTTCTATAAATACTACTACTTTTTACAAAAGTGCAGTACATAATGAATTATGCATTATATATCTTGCAGAAACCATAAATTATTCCTGAAATATCTGTCAAAATGTAAACTAAGTATTAGAACCATATTTAGCTCCTAGATGAATCTTAAAAGTAGCTTTGTTTAAAATAACTTCAAAGAAAAACATACTTGATAAAATCATGTGAACATAAGAAACTTATTCATTCACAGTTATATTTAGACCAGCTCTTCCCTCAAACATTAAAGTTATTTTTTTGTTGTCCGTTATACTTATACTTACTGCTCTAAGGTGTATTTAAGTCATTTGTATTAGATTAAATTTATATTTATATATGTATTTGAATTAAATTGCATAGTTTTGCTTGAGGAATCCTGCATTTGTTCTTAACGAACTTAAAATTGGTAGAAATAAACGACACGTTTTAACAAGACAGCCTGAGTTGTAAAAAGATATTTTTTTATTTAATTAAACAATTTATATTTATGTCTATTTGATATATAAAAACCAAACAAACATCGACTCTTTAAGTAAACAAAAATCAGATTAGCTAAATTAGAAAAAAAAGCAGATTATAATTAAATAAAATAATTAAAGAATATGAATAATACTTTAGGTCCAATTTAAATGCATTCTAAGTTAAATTTGCAGCAGCTTTATTAAAGTTTCATGATGTTGTCACTAAGGAAAGAAATATATTTTACAATACTATCCTTTTTTTTCGATTGCTTATAAAAATAATACAAAATATGACAATGCTATTTACCTGTATTCTTAAATCTCGTACATTTTCATGCAAGTTTGGAAAATGATAACAAATTTAACGATGAAATACAGATAAGAAATTAAAACTTTATTTCGGAATAATGATATAATATGCGTTAGCTGTAAAATAATCTAATAATTTTTTAAACATTTTAGAGTGAAATTTTTTTTTATTTTTGACATAATAATTCACAGAATAAAATCAACATTAATACAAATTAATTTTCTTAAGGAAAAGTTTATAGTAAAATTTTATATAATCCATGGAACTTATATATGGATCATAAATTAATATTATTTTTTTCATAGCTGGGACATAAGGTGAAGAAAGAACAATTTTTAGATAATCATAAAGGAGGGATGAGTACCCCAACCCCTCTAAAAAGATGATTATGCGTATGATTCTTATATGTGTAATATTTAACTTCAGTGTGCACTGGCAATTGAATTCACTTTTACGCTCTATATTCATGATTATTATATTTTATGCTTATATAATATATCATTTAATGTTTATGTCTTACTATTGCAATTTTCAATTCACTAAGAAGTATATATTGCGCTTATTGTTCAATAAAACTGATTTTTTGAAAACAAAACATGTTTTTTATTATTTTATATGAAATTTTCTAAAGAAAATATTTGATATTGTTTAATTCACAAAACTATTCATAAATCTATTAAGCAATCACAAAAGAGGCAAATTTAAATGCGAATATAGTACCACCTTTTTTTATATAACTGATGAAGCCCACATCTTAGTTTCAAAAACTAAATAAATAGGTACTATAATAATAGAAGACGTCAGAATGTGTTTAATACTTAATTAATTTTAAAACAAACGTAAATTTATTTGTAAAAAAATAATTAAAAACTGGTATCTTTTGTTATCAAAGAAATAAACTCTATACCAAAAAAAATCAAGAAGGATTTGCTCGATGTAAATGAAATTGAGTTTGTGAAGACCATCCACCCGAACATGCAAACATTAAACTTCGGTGTCCAATGCAGGTTACGACTGTGGATAACTTACGTTGTATGTAACAATGTTAAGCACATTACATGTAGTGCGTGCGCATTACGTGCAGATATAAGCGTTGGAAAGAGGTCGAACTACGAACTATCGGAATGAAAGAGGCTGGTTGGACGAATAGAATAATCGCTGGACAACTATATCGAAGCGATTAGACGATCCTGGTAAGAGTGGGTCAATAATGGCAGATATCAGCTTTGGAACGGCAGAGGTCAACCGAGGACCACAACTGACCGGAAGTAAGAGAGATTGTCAGAACAATTGTTACAGAACCGGATTCGTTGTTATCAACTATCCACCGTGTGGCCTGCTCACAAGTGTCCAACTTGACCCCCGACAGACGACTTAGAGAGCGGAATTTATGCTCGAGCCGACCATTAAGCTTTAACCTCTCTTATCTGTACACCGACAAGTCCGCTTACAGTGTTGAGGAGCTCGATCAACTTGGAAATGTACTGAATGGGACGTATAGTCCTTAGAGATGTGTCTATTTTTACAATATTGTCCAGGTAACAACTGCAGATGTGTCTGGAGACGTCCAAGGCAGCTTAGGATGTTGCTTTTACTATCTCACGCTACATAGGACCACAGCAGGGCGTTATAATCTGGGATACCATCTTCTCTGTTAGCCTGACCCCTTTGGTAGTCATTTCTGGTACATTGGACAGCACAGCGAAATGTAGACGACTTCTACGACTGGTAGGGTTACCGTTGCATCTGCGACACCCAAGACGTACTTTTCAACAACATAATGCCCGGTCGCACATGACATGCGTTACTATGAATTGTCTACAAGATTTCTCTACACTTAGCTCACCTGATCTCTCTCCCATAAAGCGCATTTGGAACACCATTGAAAGATGATTGCTGCCATCTAGGATTGTTGGCGATTTCACTTAAAAGCTGGAGACAATTTGGCACAAAATTCCACTCACGCCATCGATAACTTTATCAGTCTACGCCACACCTAGTGAATACTAGCATCCAGGGCTGAATTGGGCAAACGCCTTTTTGACTTCTTCCCTTTGTAACGGCCAAACTCCTTGAAGTAAATCAGTTAATTGTTCTGAGATTTTAATCGTTTGTTTTTCTATGCATGTTCTGCGCATCCAACATTTCTTATCCCAATCGGACTATCATTTCTTGATGCGTATTCTTTTGTGTTATGGAGTGTATTTGTAATTTGTCCTTTTCAAAGATTAAAATTGGAAATGTCTTGCTACATATTTTCAAGATTTCAAAGGAATTTCTTATTAAATGAATTTAAAAAAAAAAACAGCTTTAACACATTTCATTTTCGGTCAAGCTATAAATTGCAGTCGCACTTCTGAAATAAAATCGACAAAAATCCAACATATAAAAAAATGTGATAGATTTTTTGAGATAAGTATCTGTTTATAGAAAATATGAAAAAAAAAATATTCATTACTGCAGATTTTTCCCAGGACTAAAAAAAAACTTGATTCTTTATTTTAATTTTAAATATGCTGAATTTCAATAAAACATGTATCATGTGCATAAATGTTAAGATAAATGCTAGAAAGCATATATATTTGGTTGCTTATGAAAGTTATATTAATAATAATAAATTTCTATTTTAAAATATTTTAATGAAAATTATGATTTTATGGTAAAATTTTATTTATTATAATACTTATAATATTTGACCATGATTCAACACAAACTTTAATATTTTAATTTCATAAAACATAATACTTGTACACTTATTACTTAAACTAGTATGAATGAAACAGAAAAAATGTTTTACCATCGCATTCAGATGGAATTCTTCATAGTATTCTAAACGTTTTTCAAATAATTTGTATCATAAAATTACACACATCTTATATATTGCATGTACAACCCTATCTCCAATTAAGTACTCCAACCAGATTAGACATTTTATCTTTTAAATGAAGGTGACCCTTAATAAGTGATAAATACATGTACTATTTTTAAAGGGAATTGGAACAAAAGAAGGTTCCTGATAAAGAACCCTTAGAAGACAAGAGGTACTGATATAGATATTTTTTTAAGCATTTCTTAAATAAAGTCAGATCAAAAGAAATAAAGTATTTCATTTTTGCTTAAAATTCCTTGAATATAATACATAATTTAATTGTTTTAAAATAAAATTTTTAATTCAAATTAAAAAATAACTTCCATATTTTTCAGTGACTATAGTTTTGTTTTTGTTTTCAAAAATATTTGAATTAGTCGTTTCCTTCATTCAAAACACTGACATAGAAGAGTTATGTTATGCTACAATGCCTCAAAAGTTCCATGCGTCCCAATTCATACACAACGTTGAGAAGGAATTTAATTTTCATACGCTTCCCATTTTGTTAACATAATTTAGGAAACTCAACAATAAGCAGAGACGCTCGACGGAAATCAACACAATAGTGAAACCAAGTTATTTCAATCCTGAAGAGAATGCCAAAAACGAGATGCGGAATCAATGTTCTATTATTCAGAATCTGGAGAAGCACTAATTTTCCACACCCGGGGTAGAATCAGTATCTCGTTCCAAATTCTAAAGGAGCTCAAATTTGGTTTCAGAATTCTACCGTCCAGAATCATTCTCCAGGGCTTTGTAATTGTCACAGTGGCTTAGGAAAGAAAGTTTACGAGCGTCATTTTGGCTTGGAAATGGCTTCGGAGCTTAATGATGTTTGACAATTGTGTTTGGTTCGTTGACCTATAGCAAGTCTATCCGCTTCCGAGTTTGAGAAGTTGCGTATAAAAATTATTGTAAAGAGAGAAAATAAATAGTATAAGCCACATGACTCTTAATATCCCGATTTAAACTCCGTTTAGATATCGGATTAAATTAATCTGTCTCATGCTTGAAATGTTTGAAGTTTTGCAAATGAAAGTTAACATGATTAGATTTATTTACATTATAATGTAAATTATTTAATACCAAACTCATTTTAAATTCAGCTTTGCTTTTGAATAACTAGGAGGAAGCTGATTCCGAAACAGCTGTATGGGGAGAAATCGTTTCTTCCAGAATGGCATACTCATTTCGATTCCCTTTTTATAAACCACAGAACATTCTATAATAGAGATTGGAATTAACTTTAAATCTATTGAACAAATAAGGGTAATTGTACAGTTTCATTTCTAATTTTGTTATAGTTAACCTTTAAAATTTAAACCACTATACCGTAAATATTATTCAAATTTATGATAAGATAAATTTATGTTAGTGTACTTTTTTATGAGGATGTCACTAAAAAAAGTTTTATTAGTTCGATTAATATTTTTAACACTCTTATTATAATATATTTTTCAGTCTATAGTTTAACTATGCATATATATAAAATGTGATTTTCAAATCTTTTACAGTTTTTTTTTTTTTTTTTTTTGATTATTGAAATTTATTAACATATTTTTTGTCTGAATGTACTTAATTTCATAAATAATATTTTGAATTTAAATATTTTATAAATATTCTGTAGATTTAATTAGGAATCCAAATTACTGTAGTGGTTGTAATTAGAGCTTATTCAATTTGAACAAAGTACTAATCAAGATATCAATTCCCGTATTAAATTCTGATATTTCAAAAAGCTCAATAATTGCTCAGTAACTTTTCTGATTTAAATTTATCAATTAATTAACAAATTCATATAATTATCTAATTATATTAAATCAAAAAATATTTTTACTTGTGATAGTTCCTAATGCCATCTCCCCAAGCTTTATTTTTATGGATGGTAATGCACGCCTTCACAGGTCCTTCACTGTTGAGAAGCTTCTAGAAAGGGAGGATATCTGCAGAGTGGAATAGCCATCATGATCTGATTTAAGTAAATGGAACAGGCATGGAATACTTTGGGAGAACTCGAAACAGGATTTTATTCTACAGAAAAAACTAAACAGCTGCTGAAACATATGTTCCAGAAAGTGTAGCAACTCTTATCCCTAGAACTGCTGGATAATTTGGTATTGGGTATAGAGAGATGGTGTTCAGCCACCTTTGTACTTAATGTTGTTCATATCTATTACTCAAGCACTTTGATTTGTTGATCATCCCTATGACCAGGCAATATTCTTTTAAAAAACGCTATTGAAAATAAATCCTTTTTCTCATTTGCTGTATAATGTATACATACATAATGTATTCATTTGTCACCCAGTTTGACTTTCTTTGAAAATAAAGCACAATCTTAACATTTGCTTAATTCTTGCGTACTAGTGTATATGAATATAGGAATTAAGGAAGCATAAAACATTTTGTCATAAAAGCTTTTATTAAATATCGCTATACGAGCTAAATGTCGATCAATGTTTAATTCGGAACATCAATAGCCACGTTCTGGTTCGAAAAGACAATCAATGTAAAGCTGATGTAAGGCAGCCGAAGTCAGACTTGTTTAAATGCTATCAAAAATGATGTTCACATTGGAGGAAGGTGTTTTACTAGCGAAATTGTTTTATCAAATCGTACAGTTAAATATCATAGTTTTAAGAATTTTCTAATTTGAAGATTTTACGAAAATACTTATTAAATAGCGAAGGACTGAGAAACACGATCAGGAAATTCGGAGTAATGGGGTCATTGTCTGCTCAACCGGGAAAGAAACGAATATTTGTTGCACCACTTGTAGTAGATGTTTTAAAGGCACAATTAGAAGAAAATGGAACGCCTCTTTTTAGAGGCAGTAACACTGTTTATCAAATTACAGAATTTGTTGGCCAACATCTATATACTTTTCATAAGATTGCACAAGAGGTGTTTGTAACTAACAGTATAAGCTATCGATTATGAAGAAGATCTTACCACTTTATTTTGGTTGTCAACAAACCTCAGCTTTAAAACTTTTTGAGCGATGTGTCTCTTAATAGAATGTCGATGGAACATTATGTGGATGGACTATTCTTTTTTCAACTCGTATGACGGTGTTAATATGCACAATTTCAGTACTTGTGGTACAGAAAAGAATATCATTACACTTTTCTCATCTATTGATATGATGCAGCAGTAACAATACATATATTATGAACATATATTTATTTCGAAAACACAGTGCCCCGGACCTGTTTCGTGACGTATTACCGGCCAACAGATCTCTTATAGCTTTGCTGATACTGCATTGTTACTGCAGTAGAGCTTGACTCCGGATCTACAAGTAATGCGATGTGTTCTAACAGTAAAACATATACAAGATGATGTTCCTTCATACATAAACCATTCCGTGAAATAGCTCCTATGTCATTTTTAATCATCAGTTGTCATTGTTTCATCTCTTAGCCCAATAAACTCTTGGATTGAATCCTAAAAGAAGTGTGTCTAAGGAGATACTTGTAAGCTAGGTTCTATCAGGAATTCATCAAATATCTCTCCGGCTATGAAGATAGCATAGCGCTCCATGTGCTCAGTAATCACAACATATACTGTTTTCAACCATTTTACAT